>CAUJNA010000738.1:0-2500 GCA_963377175.1 Effrenium voratum | reverse complement strand
CACAAGTACAAAGACAAAGAGAAAGGCAAAGGCAACAGCAAAGACAAAGATAAAGACAGAGACAAAGATGCAGACAAAGACAAACACAAACACGGACACAGACACACGCACACGCACAAGCACAAACACGCACGCCCGCACACACGCACACACACACACACACCCACACCCACACACTCACACCCAAACGCGCACACACACACAGCCACATACGCAACAGGCAATGCACAAACGCACAAGCGCACAAGCGCACAAACGCACACACAACACACACACAAGCACACAAGTACAAAATCACAAACACACAAACGCAAAACACACAAACACAAACACACAAACACACAATCACAAAACCATAAATGCACAAACACACGAGCGCAAATCCACAAACAACGCACAAACACACAAATTCACAACCACACAACACGCCACACACACACGCACACATGCGCCCTCACACACGCGCTCTCGCCCAAGCACGCAAAAACACAGATGCAGAGAGACATGCAGACATAAAGAGACACGGATACACAAAGAGACGCACGCACAGACTCAAAGACATACAGATACCACATGGAAACGCAAGCGCACTCTGAGCGCAGCACTGGCTTGACCGTGCCTGCGCCACAGCCACCTTGCACCCATCGGCTCGAACGCGGGTGAGTGGGCAACCACTCTTGCGTTGGGAGCAACGACTTCGATTCGCTCTCATCAAACAACCACCTTACTATCATTGGACCACGAAGGACACGTGTGATATGGGAAAGAGCATAAACCAGGCTGCGAGAGCTTTTCAGTTGCCAATAGAGGCAACTGCAGGCTAGGCATAGTTGACTCGTGGATGCTGGCGCTTTGAGGCAGCTGCATATTAAATTGCGGCTGACTGCAATCCGGATTCTGATGAGCTTGCTTGAAGCTTCGGAATGGAACTGCTGCGGCGCGTGCCGAGAAAGGAAAAAAGGCCGTTTGCGTCTTTGACATGTTCTGCATGGAAATAGTTGGACTTGGGTGTGGCCGAATTGCTCCCAATTGGCTGGCTTTGCGCATTCGACGAAAGCGACAAGTGACACCACAAACCTCAGCACATCTGGCAAGCACAGTTTTTTTGGAAGCTTCCGAAAACGTCGCATGGCTGGCAAGATGTAAACCAGTTGGCAAAGCCTTGGCAAACCGGAGATCTGCGGGTGGCTGTGCTGCAGTGGACCTACTCCAGAGGCATGTTTGTCCAAGGAAGATTTGATACCCCGATTTAGTGTAGGCGCAATCGGCGAGACTTGCGCACCAACTCAGATGTGTTCAACATGTGTTGCTTCTTTGTCCAGATTGACATTCCGCCAATGTTTGCCTCTCCGTTTACGGGTCATGCCGAATCAGCGTTCATCATCGATCTTTGTGGCAGCTTTGACATTTTGGCGTTGCGTGTAGTGTGTGCGCATCTCGGGAGTTGCTGCGACGCAGCCTCTGATTCAGTGCAGCGACGAGATTTGACTTGCGCGCATCCGAGTGCTCGGGACAGATTGCGACGGGGCTCAGCATATAGTCCACACTTCAATACCGAAGCGTTACGCAGAACCTGAGGTTGTTGTGGCCGTCAGCCCCAGTACAGGTGGCTGTGGGTCAAAAACTAGGTGGTTTAATTTTGAACCCATACCCAGGTCATCCTGAGTCATCCTGAGTCATCCTGAGTCATCCTGTGCTTTCTCATAATGTAATAGGCGTTAGCGGCCACTCGCCGCTTGAAGCTGGCCCTGAAGCGAGCATTGGACACCAATCTCCGTACCGGCTGCAGTAAGACACTGACCAGTTCTTTTTGCATCCGCCGAAGCTCCTCAACGCAGCCTACCATACGGTACCAGGAGATTGATTACGTGGCTGCGCTTTGCATTTTGAGCTTTGCGTGTTTTTTCCAGAAAGCCCAAATGCGTGCGAGAGCGACGCCTGGGGCTTGAGCGGTCAGCTTGAACTGAGAGACGATGAACATCCATATCGCTCCAAGACCACTCGATGAGAGCCGCCGCGTCAGCCATCGTAGACAAATGCAATAGGTCTCACAAGTGCCATGATCTCGGCCGCAGGTTGGGCCTGACTTTCTCGAAACAGGGCTGACTTTCTCGCACAGATACTTTGAGTCTCACTTACTCGCGTTTTGATGCGCACATCCTTCCAACGCGTGGACTGACGTGCTCTGGCATGTGACATCTTGCAGACTTCTGAGCAACATTCATAGTCTGTGGGACAGGATGGGACGGGCACACCCATTGAACCGGCTTGCTCATTTAATTCCATTTTCAGTTGGTGATACATCTGGCATTGTGCGTCTTTCATATGCATATCAGCATATCATGCAAATTATGTTGTATTGTTTTTGTGTACGTGGAGCTTAGCTCATGGCAGTCCAGTTGATCATTACAGGAGGTAGCCTAGACATAAATGAAGTCCCCGTGCTTGCCAATATGGAGGACAGATCGCCTTTTGACGCTAGGAGCGCGAAGCAAATGCA
>CAUJNA010000737.1:155216-162114 GCA_963377175.1 Effrenium voratum | reverse complement strand
TACATTACATACATACATTAAATTACATACATACATACATACATACATACATACATTACATTACATTACATTACATTACATTACATTACATACATACATACATACATACATACATACATACATACATACATTACAATTACATACATTACATACATTACATACATTACAGACATTACATACATACATACATACATACATACATACATACATACATACATACATACATACATACATACATACATACATACATACATTACATACATACATACATACATACATACATACATACATACATACAAACATACATACATACATACATACATACATGTATACATACATACATACATACATACATACATACATACATACATACATACATACATACATACATACATACATACATACATACATACATACATACATACATACATACATACATACATACATACATACATACATACATACATACATTACATTACATTACATACATACATACATACATACATACATACATACATACATACATACATACATACATTACATACATTGCATTGCATTGCATTACACTACATTACATTACATTACATTACATTACATTACATTACATTACATTACATTACATTACATTACATACATACATACATACATTACATACATTACATTCAATTGAATTGGGAACCTTTATGGACCGCTTAGTGTAGTGCATAGCCGATCGAAAGTTCGTCACAATCAATGCTGACCGTGGCACATTAAATATATAGGTATGTATGTATGTAATGTAATGTAATGTAATGTGATGTAATGCCTTTGAGGATGCGTGTGTGTGTGTGTGTGCGTGTGCGTGTGCGTGTGGGTGTCTGTGTGTGTGTGCGTGTTCGTGTTCGTGTTCGTGTGCGTGTTCGTGTTCGTGTTCGTGTTCGTGCTTGTCTTGTGCTTGTGCTTGTGCTTGTGCTTTTGCTTTTGCTTGTGTTTGTGTTTGTGTGTATGTCTGGTTTTTCCCCAACAGCTGACAGCTTTGGGGTCTGGTCCGGGGCGGCCCTAAGGTAAGGTTCCACGAAGGTTCCACCAGGGCACCAGGGTTCCATAGAGTTCCACCGAAGTTCCACCAGGTTTCCACTAGGGCTCCACCAGGGTTCCACGAGGTTCTGCGAGGGCTGCGGGGTGGTGCGAGCACTAAAAAGAGCACCCCATGCTGTTGGGGATATCGCCTGAGCTTATTTTGGGGGGGAATGGGTGCAAAGTACCTGCTTCGAAGGTACCCAGGGACTCGGACACCCAAGTCAAGTTGAGTCGCAACAAAAAAAACGCGCTCGGACAAGGCTCTAAGCAGATTTACCGGAGCTTAGCGGGGGGCAGTGGTGAAGCCGTTCGTAAAGCAAAAAGCCGACTGGATATTGTATGGGTCTATTTTGGTACGAATAGTTCGGCATCTTCAAGATTGCCTCTTGCTTGATGGATCAAAACGAAACAACCCCCCAAAACCTGGTTTAAAACTAAACAACCAAGACCCAAAAGTCATCTTGAGAATTAAATGCAACGTATTGACTTCCCAGGGGATACCATCCCTTTCCAAGTGGCCATGGAAAACCATCTGACCCCCAGCCTTCTTGTCAGTAAAGAGCCGCACCCCGCGCAGGACCATGCCGTTGCTGTTGCCTATCCGGGACAGCCCTTCGGCCACGCCTTTTCGGGGGGCGTCAAAGGCGTCTGGGGCTGGAAAAACACGTGATAGATGCCCCTTGAGTTCATTTGAGGGGAAACATGTGGGGTCTAGCCAACAAACAAACAAACAAACAAACAAACAAACACACAAACAAACAAACAAACAAACAAACAAACAAACAAACAAAACAAGGGCTTTTGCTGCGTTCCTGCAAAATTCCTGGAAGCTGGGTTCGTGGACTTGTGTGGAGCGAGTCTGCCATCACAAGGGTGTCGAATCTGAACTTGCAACGCTCCCCCTTAAAGCTTCACCTCGACAGACGCTCAATCAAGCTTGGGAACCCGAGGGTGACGTTCAAGCCCGGCAACAATGGGAATCTAGTTTTACCCCAGCAGGGACAGGTTTCTCACGATGAAATCAAAGCAGAACTGGTTCTGCTCAATCCCTAAAGAGGTTCCTTAGCTTCCGAAAGCCTTGGTGCATTGCATCCCGAAAGGGAAACTCCCTCGAAAAGACACGAAAAAGGTGCCACTGGAGGTCTAAGCAATTCCTCGAACTTGACCCTGAAGCTGATCAACGTGTCAATCTTGCCCGATCGCGGGCCTCCCACTCCTTTCGAGAACTTCCACTGAAAGACCAGCTGCGTGCTTCCAAACGGCAGCCGGTAGACCTGGCATGCAAACACGCTGGTAGCGGCGGCGCTGAAGCTTGCCGGTACGACGGAAAGTCTCCAGCTTAAATCGCAACTTCTTTTTCTGCATCCCTCATTCGCGACCAATCCGGCCTTCTCGACCCAATCATGGCAACCTTCATTCGTGCGCTCGTCCAACTTGGAGAAGGTCTTGCCATCCTTGGATTGGGAGAACTTGGAGTGCTCCAACAGTGCAAAAGCTATGGTTTCCTTGCGTTTCCCTTCAAAGACCCCTGCCAAAAAGAAAAACGCACACAACACCAAGGGTAGAAACTCGGTCCCTGGAGAACCAGCCGTTGTCTTTTCAACAGCTGGTCCCCTAAATGTTGGAAAGCAGGGTCTCTGGAAATGGGGACGCCACCCCTTTGACGAGAGACTCCCATGCGCAAAATCTGCGAATCGCACCGGTTTGGGTGGTTCTTATTCATAGGTGCGAAGTGGATGTTGTCCAACAGTTGATCCCGCAAATCAACGAGAAACCCACAAACACGGTCCGGCCCCCACAAATAAGTTATCTAGCAAGGGTTGTTCTTTTTTGGATTGAGGATTCTTATAATGCCCGGATCATGTTTAAACATTCGTTTCAATCCCTCTAGGTTTGCCTTTCAGCAAACGACCTGGATTGGGTCTCTCAACATGCAACCACATTCCCTTTTGGTGTCCTTTTCGCTGTTCTCAACCACACCCGATAACCCCCCTGACTCAAGGGCCAAACTTGTTATACAGCAGTTAACTCCCACATATATATATACATATATCACCTAGAGGATCCCCTTGGCACGGCCCAGCGTCGAAGCTGCCTTCCAGGACCCATGCCGCAGGGCACTCGCCGCTGAAGGTCGTGATCCCGTAGGCAGTCACGTGCTTGGGCTCCGAAAAGCTGTAGGATAGAGTCTGGGTCGGGTAACCTAAGCTGTGAAGTGGGTTTAACAAGCCACTTTGAGTGATCTTCCAAACTCAGCGCAAACAGTGAAGCCCTTAGAAAAATCTATGTAAACTAGGGGGACCGATACACTCCGAAAAGCCAGAAGTCTAAGGAATCTAGGAGACCAAGGGGTTTCGCCAAAATGCGCAAACCCGCAAAGAGGAAGCTTCAGGTCCCCACGGTCCCCTAGCCGCTAGGCACAGGAGCCTTATGATCAAAGGGGGTCTGGAGGTAGTCCTAATGTCTCCGCCTTTCTCGACAACGGATTGGTTTGAAGAAACATGCTAGCATGAACTCAGCCACTCTCGGGGGTCCCGAATTTGGACACATTCCCGTATGAGTTGCACTACCAGATTTCATGGACCTGTCCGTTTCAACAGCGCCTTAAAGGGGGCATCCTGACTTCGCCGCATATCCTGATGCGAAACGAGGAGGCACCTGCTACTCTAGGCGTTGGTTCCCTCATTCTGTTCAACCACCGTTCCCTTTCCGAAACCCGCCGTGTTCTGAGGTGTTGGGCTGTTGTCGGGAAACATCCGGATCCCGTTCAGAATGGTTGGAAGACAATCATATAAGTAACATAAGGGACGAACCTATTACAAACAGTACATCCGATATTGATGATTTTGTTTTTCAGGTAACACAAGCCATGAAGACCGCCCCCCCCTCTCAACAACCCCCCTGCATCCCGCAGGCTTCAGTCTGAGGGACCTTTGCAGCATCCGTTCCAGTAGGTCCCCAGGTCACCGTCGAAGGCGTTGGCGGCGGGTTGGCCCTTGTAGGCGCGGCTGGCTGACGCGCCCTTGCCCGGCGTGGCGAGCACCTCGGCCGAGGCTTCGACGTCCTTGACCAAAGGGAAGCCTAAGAGACCTCAAAACGGTGATGATTGAACTGAAACCACCAAACAGTGAAACTTAGGGACTGCCAATGGCCCCAAATCGTAACCAACGGGAGAGTTTTCCTTGGTGAGTGGGCACTTTGGCGACGATGTGAGACATGGTTGTTTTCAACAAAAGGCATCTTTATCAGGGTCGTTTGAAGTCCCCAAGGTTGCTAATTATTGCTGCATGACCCAAGATTCATGAAAGAGACTCAGCCCCCATGTTGAGAAGAGCAACAGTAGGCCCAGAACAGAGTGCCAACCTCACCGCGCAGTTGGCGCTGCAAGGCGGCATTGTCACCATACACATGACGTGGTTGTGGTGCTACTTGCCACAAGTATTACCTGATGGGGGAGCTTCTCCCTGATAATGGGGGAGCTTCTCCTATTTTAAGGAGGGAAATCATAGAGAAAAAACATCACTTGGGGACAAGCAGGCAAGCGCGCGAAACTAATCATCCGAACTGACTAGGCGGTAAAGTCTCCTGGCTCTTTGAAATTAACACCTTGGGCGAAAGTGCGAGAGGTCGGGCAACCAGGCGCTAGCCAAAAGTTGCATGTTCGGACCGTGGTAGCCGTAGTTCCCACCCCCGCACCACGATCGATAGCCCTGGGCGAGTCCACCACCTGTCTCACAGGGGTCCTGACCACCTCATATGCCTCATCCACCAAAACCTGGGGTGGCTGAAGGTTGAAGGCAAGCACCAATGCGTCCCTCCACCACCACCTGAAAGTCCTCCTAGTCCGTGGGAGACAACCTGCCCTGCAATCGGCCGACACGGCCAAACTGGAAGGCTTGGGCCAACGGCTGACTCACAAACCGGAACTACGGAATCGCCAAGTAGCGTACCTTCACCCCCGGATCGGTGAGCTCTGGAACTAGTTTTGCCGAAATCCATGTCACCAAGAGGGTATGTGTCGCAAAAGGGAGTCCTTGAACCGGGGGGAGGGGGGGTGATTTTCCGTACACAACAAAACGAGGCACACCCAAGTGGAGAATAGGTGCCATCTACTTCTGCCCAACTGTAGCAGCCTTAGTTGCGTTCTTATGTTGGAAACTGGTGGACGGGGCTAAGGAAAAAGGGGGGGGGGGGGTTGGAGAAGCAGGCGCCATCCACTTTCACTGCCGAGGCACAAACTCCTTGTAAGTTGACGCAAAGCTCAAGGTGTACACCATCTCCTTGACTCGCTGGGACTTGCGTTTTCGACTCCCTGTTCAAGTTTGGCTGTGATTTGGCCAGGTTTGACTGGGACTGGCCCCTTTTGCAACTTGTTTCAGGTTGGACTTTACATGGCGGTTGTTTCCCCCCGTTTTGTTTGCCGTTAAGGCAGAGCTAATCCTCTTCACTTTTGAAGCCCTCCCAAATGGCAAACAAGCCTATGCAAGGTGTTGCGGACCGTATACCGTACCTCCAAGGGGAATCCCTTCGGCTTATGGCGCAAGCATACATTTGACTATAGTGAGAAAAAGAAAAGGATCACAGAGGGAGAGCCTGAGATTGCACTACTTCTTGTCGTCACGAGTATGCTTGGCAGCGCTAATGGAAACCTATTTTTACTCTCAAATCCTAGCTGCAAATTAGTCAAACATGTAGCCCATGATGTTCACGAGCATGAGTGTGACTGTTGCCCTGACCACCAGGCCACAAGTAAGGCCTCCTTTTTGCAAACCAAGCGGCCGGCCGCCCGGGCGGGCCCTCAACGGGCCCCGGGTGCACCGCCAGGAGATCCCCAGTGCCTGCCACCACGAAGCGAACCGTGGGCTTCGAGTCCGTCAACTCGTGCGCCGTGCCGTCGTGCCGGATGAAGTGCCTTTGTCACATCTCGGGTTTGAGACATGGGAAAACTGAAAAAAACTGAGGGGGGGGGCATCGATTCGAGTTGGTGCTTGCTTGTCGAACAAAGAGTATCAACGTTGCCCAGGGTCGCTCAGAAGCCGGGTCGGCGGGGTAGGAAATTGACAGCCTGGTATCAGGTGTGCAGGAGTACTCCATAAGCGGCACGGGGTTGGCACATTTGCATGCATGAATGACAAGGCAGGCTGTGAGGGAGACTGTTCACCAATCTTCTACCCTTGGTGTTGGGTCATCTTTGGGAACAGCCGGAACAGGTCTGAGCATCCCCAAGAGCTGGCCATGGGGCAAACTGGATTGGGAAGCATATTTCCTAGCCAAGAGAAAACGGATCAGAGACGGGAGCCATGAGAAGGTTCGGGCCCTTACTGGTCACTCACAATCACACCAATCGACCCTGGAAGCTGCTGATCGATCAATCGATCGATTGATCCTGCCTGTAGCCGTGGCTCTTCCCCAAGATGTGAACCTTGGTTCGTAGATCCTGTTGGCAAGGAATACGTCATACATCAAAACATCTAAAACATCTAAACAATCCAATGTGAAGCCTGAATCCAAACTATAAACATACTTGTGTGTTTGCCAAAACTCTAAACCAAAGTGTTCTGTGTAAACCGCCAAGGAGCCTCGGTCATCTTGGTCCCAGTCGGAGCCTTGTGCAGCACAGTCACCAAGTCCCCAGCGAGCGACATCCCGAATTGCCACCTGGCTGGCAAAAGGTGCACCAATAGAGTCCATGGAAAACGGCATTGGCAGTTGGCTTCAAAGGGATTTCCCTGTCCGAAATCATGGAAAAAGGGAGAGTACTCAAAGTCTGGGGACGACTTCCAACACATCTGGACCCAGGCATCAGGGAATACTGCCAGAAACCAGAGAAAATGGCAGT
>CAUJNA010000737.1:102716-150216 GCA_963377175.1 Effrenium voratum | reverse complement strand
GAAAGAGAGACACAGAAAGACAGAGAGAGAGAGAGAAAGACAGAGAGAGAGAGAGACGGAGAGAAAGAGCGAGAAAGAGAGAGAGAGAGAGAGAGAGAGAGACTAGGTCCTCCAGTAGAGAGGGAAGAATTAGGGTACCCTTTTTCTGTAGAGGGGCGTGGACAGGAAGGAGACAGGCAGACAGAAAGAGACAGAGAAACAGAGAGAGAGAGAGAGAGAGAGAGAGAGAGAGAGAGACGGACAGAGAGAGAGAGAGATAGAGAGAGACAGAGAGAGACAGAGAGAGGGAGACTCAGGAGAGAGAGGCTTGGGGAATGGGGAGGATGGGGAGCAGAGGGAGGGACAGAGGACGACAGAACACACGAAAAAGACAAGGGAGAGAGGAAGAAGGAGAAAAGCGGGAGGACAATGTCGGCGGACTGAGCCGGAGGCTGTAAAGCTTGTATATATGTCTTTCTATATGTGTATTTATGCAAGAATAGAATGTGTGTGAATGTGTGTGTGTGAATGTGTGTGTGTGTGTCTGAATGTGTGTGAATGTGTGCGTGTGTCTGAAGTGTGTGTGTGTGTGTGTGTCTGAATGTGTGTGAATGTGTGTGAATGTGTGTGAATGTGTGTGTGAATGTGTGTGAATGTGTGTGAATGTGTGTGTGTGTGAATGTGTGTGAATGTGTGTGAATGTGTGTGAATGTGTTTGAATGTGTGTGAATGTGTGTGAATGTGTGTGTGTGTGAATGTGTGTGAATGTGTGTGAATGTGTGTGAATGTGTATGAATGTGTGTGAATGTGTGTGTGTGTGTGTGTCTGAATGTGTGTGAATGTGTGTGTGTGTGTCTGAATGTGTGAGTGTGTGTTTGAATGTGTGTGAATGTGTGTGAATGTGTGTGAATGTGTGTGAATGTGTGTGTGAATGTGTGTGAATGTGTGTGAATGTGTGTGTGTGTGAATGTGTATGAATGTGTGTGAATGTGAGTGAATGTGTGTGAATGTGTGTGAATGTGTGTGAATGTGTGTGCGTGAATGTGTGTGAATGTGTTTGAATGTGTGTGAATGTGTGTGAATGTGTGTGAATGTGTGTGAATGTGTGTGAATGTGTGTGAATGTGTGTGCGTGAATGTGTGTGAATGTGTTTGAATGTGTGTGAATGTGTGTGTGAATGTGTGTGTGTGAATGTGTGTGAATGTGTGTAAATGTGTGTGTGTGTGTGTGTCTGAATGTGTGTGAATGTGTGTGTGTGTCTGAAGTGTGTGTGAATGTGTGTGAATGTGTGTGAATGTGTGTGTGTGTGAATGTGTGTGAATGTGTGTGAATGTGTGTGTGAATGTGTGTGAATGTGTGTGAATGTGTGTGAATGTGTGTGTGAATGTGTGTGAATGTGTTTGAATGTGTGTGTGAATGTGTGTGAATGTGTGTGAATGTGTGTGAATGTGAGTGAATGTGTGTCTGAATGTGAATGTGTGTGAATGTGTGTGTGAATGTGTGTGTGTGTGTGAATGTGTGTTTCTTGCCTAACAACAAAAAACAACAGATCCATAGGAGGACGTGCGTGGATGTATAAATAGATGTGTATATATATATATATATATATCTGTATGTCTGTCTCTGCAAACGTGTGTATATACATATACAGGAAAATATCCTGCCTGCCATCAGCGGTGTAGTGCAAACCCGTGGCGCGGTGAGCAACCTCACTTCATCAGCCGGCCCCTAGAAGCATAGCAAACCAGCGCCTTATGACGAGAGGCCAGCAAAGCAGTTGAAGGGGGAAGCCCGGGCTTTTGTGAACTGGGATGGGGCTGGGGTCCTTGCAACTTCTAGATCTTGAATCCGTGGCAGCGCCAGGGACAATGGGGGCTCCCACTAAAGCGAAGCCCATGCGGTGTCTCATGAAAGTCAAGCGATTCGTAAACAGTGGCGGGGGTACTAAAGGGTGCAACATGTTCAGCATTACTCCTGAAAACGGGGCGAACATGAAATCCATCCCAGAGGTATTCTTGATCATCTCCCTTTACGGTCCGCGCAGGCGCTCCAAATCCCAAGAGAAACAAACGTTTTAACTTGTTAGACCCCATATCAGCACGTAGTTTATCTCAAAACTTTGGCATTGCAGGACCACAAGGAGGTCACTAAGGGGCGCATAAAGGATGTTGTTCAAACAAGGTGTTGGAAGGGGTTCAAAAGGCAAACCCTGTGGCAGAAGCACCAGAGCCGGCCGAGCGAGAGTTCTATATGTGCTCAAAGCTCTGTGCCTTTGGATCAAACGAAGCTGGGCAAATGAAACCGCATGTATGCAAAGCGGATTCGCGACCTCGCCCATGATATAAGGCCTTCCCTCATATTTGTTGGCTCACCACTGTTGCCCTGTTTCCAACAATCATTGAAGTGGGGGTCAAATGATCACCCCCAGTCACCCCCGGATCAAATGATCATCCCTGGTCATGCCAAAGAACCCCCTGCCGTGACAATTGGCAAGGCAAGGGAGAATATGCTTGTGGGGGTCATGTTTGCAGTAGCATCCGCGATTGAACCTTTGCCTGGTGGCCTAAAACCCTTGCTGTTAAGGGTTGATGACCGCACCTTTCGTATTTGCCCCAGGCAAGTGGGTGGCAAATAGCCACCCCCAGTGGCATGCACAAGTTCACGTGGGTGCATTGGGCCCAACCCCAAGTGGAGCGGTTCCACCAAGCTGCCAGGCGCTTGACGTAAACAACTCTGCTAATCCCAGGCCGCGCATGAGGTTGGGTGGGGGTTTGCGGCCCCAATAAACTTGCACTTGCAGGGCATGCTGACAGACCTCAATTGTTTTAAGATTATCATCCAGGGTTCTGTTTCAAGGGGCTGTGAACAGCTGTCCGTTTAAGCATGTGAGAAAGCAACGGGTGTTTTCCTTGAAATTCTGAAAGGTGCCCGCAAACAAAGGTTCCACCGTGTTCCATGGTGATGGCTCCTTAGGAAGCCTCGTGATGGCTGTCGGACAATTTACTTTGAACGGCGCTTCCCCAAATGCGCGGCTGCAATGATCACCTTCAGCTGCGGAAGCCGCCGGTGGCACATCCCGAGTCCCCTGTTGGAAAAAATGATGAAACCAAAACACCAGAACCAATCCATTTTAAACATTCCAAGATGGCCCCACCGCCCCCCAAACCACTTACCCCCAATAAGGTCATGGGATCTAAGTCAATATGTAGCCGCAATAGTTCCACCTGAAATAAGAATTGCATCCCCAAGTAAAGGACCCACAACACCTTGTACCCCCCCCATAGCTCGCCTGCGGAAACAGGCAGATCTGTGGTCACAAATGTCTTTCCCTCCGAGCAGCCCATCTGCGGTATTTGGACTCAGCGGAGAGGACGTGCAATTCCGTCTTGCCGCTGCCCGTGCGTGGGCCGAGCAGAAGACACACCAGGTCACCCTTCAAGTTCACCAGGAACCTTCGGCTCATCTGAAAAAGTTACCCCTTCATACCTCTTGGTTCCCTGGCTACTCACTTATATTGAGTAGATAGTTTGCTGGGCCACTGGGGCGTATGAACAACAGCAAGCCTTTTGGGGTCACCTGCACAAGGGGTATGCGAAAGAGGTACAAACACCCCTAGATATAGTAAGCTGAGCCATTTCACTCACCCAGGTGAACTATCTGGGCTGTTCACAAGGCGTGGCCAATCCTGATCCGCAAGCACATACCTACCCTAAGGATCAAGCGTTGGCTCCAGTACGAGCGTTTCCTGGATCCCTTCAAAATCCACCATTTCCTGGCTGCGAGCAGGATAGGACCCATTGACCTTTTTCGGGGGGTCCATGAGATACTATGAGCGCTAGTGATGCTTTGGAAAACGTCAGGGACTGTTCAGACTCTGACTGTTGACCTTATCCTTTCAGGCATATGGAAGCATCCGTTGACTTGAGTTTGACTAAAAAGCAAATCGCGATGAAGTGGATTGCAATTCTGCATGGAACCACTTTCAAACGACAACCAACATAAAACCACTCAAACGCCGAAATCTATAGACTGTCCAAGAATATGCATGTATATATAATACGAATATTGTGTATGTATGTACGTACGGATGTATGTGCGTATGTACGTGTGTAACATATGTGTGTATGTGTGTATGTGTGGATGCGTGTATGGGTGTATGGGTCCATGTCTGTGTGTGTGTGTAAATGTGTGTGTGCGTTGGTATGTGTACGTGTCTGTGTGCCTGTGTGCCTGTGTGCAGGTGTGCAGGTGTGCAGGTGTGCAGGTGTGCAGGTGTGCACCTGTGCACTCGTGCAAGTGCGCACGTGTGCACGTATGCACGCATGCACATATGTATGTGTGCAGTGTGTCTGTCTGTCTGTCCGTCTGTCTGTCTGTCTGTCTGTCTGTCTGTATGTATGTGTGTCTGTGTGTCTGTATGTCTGTATGTCTGTTTGTCTGTATGTCTGAATGTCTGAATGTCTGTATGTCTGTATGTCTGTATGTCTGTATGTCTGTATGTCTGAATGTCTGTATGTCTGTATGTCTGTATGTCTGTATGTCTGTAAATCTGTACGTCTGTACGTCTGAATGTCTGTATGTCTGTATGTCTGTATGTCTGTATGTCTGAATGTCTGTATGTGTGTATGTCTGTATGTCTGAATGTCTGTATGTCTGTGTGTCTGTATGTCTGTATGTCTGAATGTCTGAATGTCTGTGTGTCTGTATGTCTGTATGTCTGTATGTCTGTATGTCTGTATGTCTGTATGTCTGTATGTCTGTATTTCTGTATGTCTGTATGTCTGTCTGTCTGTATGTATGTCTGTATATCTGTATGTCTGTATGTCTGTATGTCTGTATGTCTGTATGTCTGTATGTCTGTGTGTCTGTATGTCTGTATGTCTGTATGTCTGTATGTCTGAATGTCTGTATGTCTGTATATCTGTATGTCTGTATGTCTGTATGTCTGTATGTCTGTATGTCTGTATGTCTGTATGTCTGTGTGTCTGTATGTCTGTATGTCTGTATGTCTGTATGTTTGTATGTCTGAATGTCTGTTTATCTGTACGTCTGTACGTCTGAATGTCTGTATGTCTGAATGTCTGTATGTCTGAATGTCTGTATGTCTGTATGTCTGTATGTCTGTATGTCTGAATGTCTGTATGTCTGTATATCTGTATGTCTGTATGTCTGTATGTATGTATGTCTGTATGTCTGTGTGTCTGTATGTCTGTATGTCTGTATGTATGTGTGTATGTACATTCCTATGGTGTATGACTCAACACGATCGCACAGCTCTCTCGCACTTCTTGCGCAACCCTTTATCACAGTCAACCTCGAACTCCGAGGATTTGCCTAGGTATGCTCCAATGAGCTGAGGTAGGGCACTGAGTGAGCCCCACTCAGGCCCCCTGTCAGCTTCCTCACTGCCATCCCGGCGTGCATGGCTGACAGGGTAAACACCCCGGGTCCACGCGTGTCGAAGTGCGCATCCGGGGTAGGCTCGCCCGCCTGAAGCGGCGGGAGCGCGGCCTTGTGGCCCTGAGCCCCAGCTTGTCTGCCCGTAGTGGCGATCTGTCGAAAACGTGCCGTGCGAGTGGCTAGCACATCAAGCTCCTGGTCCTCGCCACCCGATAAAAGTAGAGAAGGGGAAAGAATTGACGAGGTCCTCGGTCATCGAACAAGCGTCGAAAACGAACCACAAGTGACTCTTGGGAGTGCTTCTGCAAGTTCCGTGAAAGCGCCTGGACACCTGGATACCCCCCCAGGCCGCCAAGGCCGCCCGCGGCCCACAGAACCGGAACCGCGCCCCGGCTTAATGGAAGATAGGCTCCTCCTCATTGGTCTCCTCGGTTTACAGGCTTCGGCTTGCGCTGCACCGTGGTGAGTTGAAACTGAAGAGAACGGACCTTCCACACATTGAACACGCATAACATGCGCTTGGCCATTTCTTGTGAGACGGTAGAGTCCGGGGCGCGGGCCATGCTCTGCTGGCACATCATGCGGCCCACTGCCAAAGCCTCGAAGATGCTGCCGAAGAGGAACGCTCCCTGCAATCGAGCTCCTGCGTTAGGCGCACTCTGCTTGAATCTCAAACAGGGCGCGCACCACGCAGCAGCGCGATGGCGGCCCGCCATGCAGTGCAGCAGCACCTCATCCCCCCCACGCAGACTCTGAGCGATGGTCTGCCCGGGAGGTGATCGGCAGCTGCACCTGGATCACGCTTGAAGGCTGTCACCTGCAGGGCCACCGCCGGGAAGTCGCCCAAGTTGTGCTGCGTGGGGAGACCACTGAGCCAGAGCTTGCCCCCGGAGCGCAAAGACAACACTACACCTGCCGGCCCTGGCGCGCGAGGTTGTCGGGGTGCTGGTCCTCCCCCGCCGACTCCCCTCCATCCCGGCCAAGGTGCCTCCTCGACAGGAACAGTCGCGAGACTGAAGATGGCTCTTGCTGTCTGTCGGGCCCGCTTGTCCTTCCTCAGTGGCTTCCCTTGGGCAGAAGTGTTCCTTGAGGCATGGAAGGCTCTGCCGCGGCCAACCCAGCGTACCTCGGATCTCTGTATGGGCGCTGTCTGAGGTGAACCTGGTTTTGCGGACCGAGTTCAACTCGTACTTGGAGGACGCCCTTGGTTCCCTCCTCAAGTTCACCGGCACGGAACTTTGTGCTCTTGGTGACTGGCAGGATCGCAAGCTGGGCGAGGAGTCTCGCATGCCCATGCGCTCTGGGGGGCGCTTCAGGCGGTGCAGGACTTCACGGTATCCCAGCTAGCTGCCGTCCAAGAGAGCGGGTGAGGTCTTTTCGGGGCGGGCTCAAGCCCGGCATGAATCGAGCTCCGGCCCCGGCTGAGGGTCTCCCTTCAGGCGCGGCCAAGCGTAAGACGGAGCATCGTGATGTCCGCTTTGGAAGCAGCGCTCGGGATCATGAAAATAAACCCTTGGCGAAGCTTCTTCTGCTTCCCCTTGGGGCAGTGAGCGTGCAGGGCACTCTGCGTGATCTTGCGCGGCTCAGCCAACGTCACATGCTTGTAGCGGAGCACTCAGCCGCCCGGAAGCGCGGACCAGCGTTCCTCGCCGGCCTCGAACATCCGGACGATCCGCTGCTCCAAGTGGTTGACCATGCTGGGCTCCTTCACCGCTGCCTGGCCGCGCCTATGAGGGCGAGAGGCCCGCCGGGGCAGCTGAATCATCTTCAGGTCCATGTCGACCTTGGCCTGGTTGAAGATCCAGCGCAAACTCGCCAGCGCGAGACGGTGCAGGCGTGGCCTCCGTGATGTAAACCTCCAAGTCCAGCAGCTCCGGTGGGAAGGGTCCCCGCTGCTGAAGGAAGCCCTCGAGTTCCGCCCAGGTTCGCAGAGCATTTGGGACGGTCACCTTCTCGGCGCGCTGGATCAGCTGTTGCCCCATCCGCCAAGAACCGCACAGCCTGCTCCGCCACCACCTCTGGCTGCGGCTCCCTAGGAGTGCTCAATCACCCAAGACGCATCCGGCACCAAAGACTTCTCCTCGGCTGCCAGCTTGGCCTGCTCGTAGCTGCTGAAGTCCTTGTCGTCCAGCACCCACGCACGCGCCGCGCTCCTGGACACGCGCAGCAGACCTTGTCCAGCGTCCAGGAAGTGTCCTTTTGCATGGCCATCCGGGCATAGATCCCCTGCTCCTGCGCCATAGCGCTAGCTGCTGCCAAGCCCAAAATTGCTGCTGCAGTCCGGGCATACTGAGCGATCGTTGCGAGTGGCAAAAGTAGGCCCCCTCTACCTTGCTCAGACATGGGGAAACAGTGCAAGGGCATTCCGCCAAAGGGAGCAACCCGCCAATGACAAACTCCGCATCAGGGATGAGTGGTTCATGAATGAAGACCACCACGGACTCCCAGAGTGCCAGGGCCCCCGCCCGGTCCCCCCGGGCGAGCAGGCCTTCAACATGCGCCCTGAAATCCAGCAAGGCCCCCGTAGAAAGGAGGGCCTCATCACAGTGCACAGCCACGTCAACACCCTGACGTGCACGCTGCATGGGGCGCACGAAGAAAGGTACCTTGAGGAATGATCAGTGTCTACCCAAGCCTGCCAAACTCGAGACACAAACATGTATGTCTGTATGTCTGTATGTCTGTATGCCTGTATGTCTGTATGTCTGTATGTCTGTATGTCTGTATGTCTGAATGTCTGTATGTCTGTATGTCTGTATGCATGTATGTCTGTATGTTTGTATGTCTGTATGTCTGTATGTCTGCATGTCTGTATGTCTGTATGTCTGTATGTCTGTATGTCTGTATGTCTGTATGTCTGTATGTCTGTATGTCTGTATGTCTGTATGTCTGTATGTCTGTATGTATGTATGTATGTATGTATGTATGTATGTATGTATGTATGTATGTATGTATGTATGTATGTATGTATGTGCATATATATATATATACACGTATATGTACATGTATATACACGTCTACATGCACTGACTTTTGTATTTATCTTGGAGTGGCCGATTATGCCTCATAGCGGCAGTGTGCAACACGAGGGTGGCCATGGCTCCGTTGACTTTGGACTGTCCTAGTCTCCCAAGCCCGGCCTGTGGTTGGCCTTGCGCAACCAGCCCAAAGGCGTGATCGCTCTGGTGAGGTTTTGATACTTGGAGGCGAAGCTCAGCGTGGTGACCTCTATCTTCTTGCTCTTGGTCTGGCCTTAGTTGATGTTGTTGTTGATGAAAAGGGATATCCAAGTGGGATATCTACATCCCCCAAGCAACAACCAAAGAGTCTGAAAGTCGACAAGTCGCAAAAGTCTCAAACGTCTCAAACGTCTCAAACGTCTAAGGACCCTGGCTGGGAACCGCCGAGTTGCCAGTCTGAATCGCCACCAGATCCCCGTTACCCTTGAAACTGAACTGCCAACCCGGGCCGTGGGTGTAGTTCAGCGCTGTCACTAGGCGCGAGGTCCGGCTCCTGAAGCCCGGGATTTGAATAGCCATCTGCGGCTCCATCCCCATGGGAAGGGAGTCCTTTTTGGGTTTCTTTGACACCAAGCCGAAAGAAGTACCCTCAATCAATTACTATCATTGATATTAGTACTAATATTATTACTCTTTTCATAACTATTATCATAATAATTATTATTACTAGTATGATTATTATCATTATTATCATTATGTTTATTATTACTATTATTATGATTGTTATTATCATTATTATTATTCCTATTACTATTATTATATTTATCATTAGTATCATCATTAGTATTTATTATTGTTTATTATTATTATCATTATTACTATTATATTTATTATTATCATCATTATGATTTATTACTATTAATATTATTATTACTATTATGATTATGATTATGATTATGATTATGATTATTATTATTATTATGATTATTATTATTATTATTTTTATATTATTATTATTATTATTATTATTATTATTATTATTATTATTATTATTATTATTATTATTATTAATATTATTATTAATATTATTGTTATTACTATTACTATTATTATTACTATTACTATTATTATTATTATTACTATTATTATTATTATTATTATTATTAATATTATTATTATTATTAGTATTATTATTATTATTATTAATATTATTATTATTATTATCATCATCATTATGATTTATTACTATTAATATTATTATTATTACTATTATTATTATTATTATTATTATTATTATTATTATGATTATTATTATTATTAATTATTATTATTACTATTATTCTTATTAATATTACTATTATTATTATTACTAGTATTATTATTACTACTACTACTATTATTATCATTATTATTATAATTATAATTATAATTAGTATTATACAGTATAATAATAATTATAATAATAGTTATTGTTAATATGGTTGCAATAATTTAAAATCATATATACTTGTAATTGACTCATTGTTAACTATCGTATTACCTGAAAATGTTGATGCCATACTTCTATTATCAAATTTATTATTTGGTGACACATTTTCATTGTTTAAATGTATACCAAACTTATTTTTTGTTTTATTAACATATTTATTGAAATAACCACGGCGAAAAAGAATCAAGCAGCACTGAAGGAACCTGAAAAGGGGCCTGGTGTCCTGTGATCAGTTTCCTTGCCCATGGGAAGAAACAACGAGTCCTGTAGGAGGAGCTGCTGCTGAAGACGGAGATCTCCGTCTTTCCGCTCTTGGTCTTGGGGCCTTTCAAAATGGCAATCAGATCCAGCGACGTGGGCTTGACCAGGTACTCCCATTCCAGAGGTACCTCGGAAAGGGCGGATCTTTCTAGCTGCGAGATATTACCACTTCACCAGTCCAATGGCCGTAAGAAAGAGGGACCGCTTGTTGGGTAGTTGTTGAAGACAAACCCCCTCCAGAATAAGGAGAAAAGGAAGCGGGGGTTAGTGGAGGTCTTGGTTTCAGACCAAGGATTGATAAACTCCTGGTTGATTAAGAAGTGAGTCTTGTTTCAGAGGGAATCCTTCACTTTGGCAGTCCACCAGGTTCTGCAATCCGGAGTCGACAAAAGGTCGTGTCAACACAGGGGACCCCTCCATGTTTGGTTGGTGTTCGGTGTTCCTCGTGTCCCCAACCCACACCGAAGCTAAGGCCCGTGCGGTCGTCGTGCTGGTCTGCGTCGTTAAGGAGCTCGCCACTCCCCTCACCGACAGCCCCGTGGATTCGGCGCAATTGCCCGGGCCGATCTCGATCCACTTGAACCGAGTTGTAGTTGTGGTGGTTGGAACCTGAGGCACGGCAAAAATTACGCGTTTCCCAAGAAGACGCGGAACAGATTGTGAGTCCCCTAGTTTTTGTGGTTGCAGTTTAGGGCGTTCCCCCATGTCCCTCCCTAACCAACCATACACCACTGGACATTTTGACCAAACCTCGTCCGATGAAGGGCCAGCAAAGCTACCAACTAAAAATGATATTTTGGGATTCTGGTCCACATGTGTACCCCCCCGGCTGATATGGAAGCTCCAGGACCCCTTTGGAAGACTTAACTAATTCCATGTCGTGCTGTGGCCTTCCATGGAATTGCCTGAGAGGGTATACCAAACATGCCAAATCATGCCGTCTGAGAGGTCCCAAGGGGCCAAACCGGGCCATTGCCAGTCGGGGATGTTTCGCCAGTTCTTGCATGCTGCTAGTGGTAACGGAAAACGTGGAGGGTTGCGACACCCTCTTGTTGAGGCATGTCTAAACCAGTGTTATGCAAATAACTTCCTTTTGGTACCGCTTTAAAGGGGCCTAGGCTATAGTTGATACAACCCTGCGGATCGAAAAACTGCGCACCCAACGCTGGTGCCCTGCGTGCGACTACGCCACTCTCACGTAGGTGTTCGCATCAGACTCAGCCTCGAGATCCTGACAAACCGGAGCTCCGACATGCTTGCATGAGACTTCATGGTGTTAGTGTGTTTGGAGGAATGACCGTTCTAATCAGGGGTAGTTTTGCTTTGAGTGTGGACATGATTTATTTTTGGGTCTGATTATAGTGGGGTTCTCCAAATCAATCCAAAGTTTGCGGTTCATGGATCTGTACGATGCGCGTCCTCATAGTCCCAACGATGTCCGGCCGTGCAGTTCAACCCACCCAAGCATCCGCCAGTCTTGTCATTTTTGCCAACTGTTCGGATAACAAGATCCGCGTTTTTCACAGAATCCTACACTTTTGGGAGTCCAGGTATTTTGGGTCCAGTTAAGCAGTCTTAGGACTGCTGACACCTACTACATAGGAAGCCCGGAACCTTGAAATAGCACTCCAATAAGGCCTGAACATCGCCTGTTCCCAGGTTCCTGAGTTTTCCTCAAGGAGTCCCTGTGGTTTTGGGGTGTGTAGATTTGCTCCTGCGGGTTGGGATGTCCTCACAAGGGGGAGGCATGGCAGCCCAAGGAATCAAAGGACACCAAACCCCTACGGTAAAGTGCCCCCACTGATTCATGGGGAGGAAGCAGAAGGTCGCCACCTGCGGAGGGGTTCCAAAAGGGTTCCGCTTCTGAAGTGCCTCAAGTGACCGAACTGATTCTTCATGTCTCAAGTCTCAAGCAGTCCCTTTCTCGTCCTCGCAGCCAGAGAAGAGGCGGCACTTCTCAATGTGGTTGCCCCGGCGAATCGTCGACACCGCCGTACAGTCGCCTCGGCTGAATTTTCTTAGGGTCGATTCGAGTTCCAACCGAAACGAAATAATAAAATCAAGTTGTCCCCCCATGTCCTCCCAAAACCAACAGTTCTAGACTATCAGTAAGATTGTCAGTTGCGCATATGCGGAACCTCCAACCCCCCCCCCAACCACCGATTCAAATGTTATATGTATATATAGTAGCTTGATTGACCATCAACAATTGTAAAATGTCCCACAGCCCAGTTCTAAACATGTACGCCCAGCATGAGGACGTCTGGTGTCCTTCTCCCCCCATCGAATCGATCAATCAAAGCTCGCCGCGGCGCTGTCTTTCGCGCAGAGCCGGGTGCACTTCTCGCTGGTCTTGCCGCCCCGATCGTGGCCCAAACTGAACTCCGCGCCGCAGGTCTGGCCTCCGGACGAAGTGCACAACTTCTCAGGAGAGTGGGCTGTGCAATGTCAACCTTTTTGAACCTCTTGCGTTCAGGGGGATTCCAGGGTGACAAAAGTGATCCCCAGAGATACAGCCAAGACAGGTTGATTGGAGGTTGCAAAAAGGTCGAAAAAGGTCGCTGTAGAGGTCATAAGACGTGGCTTTAGAGGTTCAAGCGAGGCCGGACACATCTGAGAATGCGGCTACACAGAGCTGCAAAAGGCCGACAAAGTCTGAATGGTACACGAAAGCAGGACACCGAAAGCCTAGTTTTCCTGAGGTCTGCAATGTCTCCTGCTGGGCCTATCCAAGTTTGGGGTCCTATTTGAAGTGACATCCATAGTCCTAAATTGACAAAGTCGACCAACAATCACAGCTTGACTGCGCACTTGTTGGACTGCGTTTGAAGGAAGAACGGAAACGACCTTTATGTAACACGGAAAAGACAACATACTTGATTGGCCAGCACCTTATTGACCGTCAACCCCCGTTTTCCTGGCTGTTCTACCACGGCGGCCCCAAACCAAGGACTGGCTTAGACTCCATAGCGTTGCTGTCGATTCAAAGCTGCAAATCCTTTTTCCAGCGTCCGTTGGGCTATGAAGGGGCCAGCCCTTGGGGCTTCTTAGCGTTCCTGAATTCCTTAGGGGCCCTTAGGGAGTCTTGCCTAGGTCATCTCAGCATCTTTATCGCATGATGTTTGCAAGAAATAAAGGACCTACATGGCTTTCGTTCGTTTGACCCACGTGGAATCACTGGCCAGAGAATGGCTTACCGTCACACGCATTCTCCACGCCTGGCGAGATGGTCCAGTTCAGGCCGTGCATGATGATCCACGGCCGCTCCAGCTCCTGGGAAATCGGAGCGCGTTCACAAGTTTTCGGAAGACCCCCAATCCAGTTTTGTAGAACCAAAGAATTGGGTAGGATCGGCATTCAAGGAAACCTCACCTTACTTTGGGGTGCAAGTCCAGAACTGGGTGACAGGAGAACTCCTAAGATTTGAACCAGGGAGCATTTTGAGATTCTACAACAGCACTTGACAAAAGGGTGCTCTCCAAAAAGTCACAGGTTGATTCAACACTTTGCAAAACATTGCAACCCATACAAAAATGGGCTTTAAAAAAGGACACGCCAAAAACTGCCCAAGCTTCTGTATCAGCCTGTTCCCGCCAACAAGGCTTGACCCTTTTCCTTTGGACTTGCTTTGTGCGGGGGAGGATCGTGTTGATTCGATGTTTCATGCCATCCTGCAACTCGGCGCATTCCTGTGCTTCCACCATAGCCATCCATCAGAACATTCTGCAAAGCCGGCATGTTAAACAAGGGTGCCGTAGACAAGGGGGCGCGCCATCATCTTGACACTACCCTTTTGTGTCGAGCACGTGTTGAGCCACTTCACTTGTGATTCTGCCAGCATTGGCAAGGATACTAGCACGGAAGCAAAAGGCCCAGAAGGATGATGCATCCAAAATCAGGGGTGCGCAGGTTCCACGTTTATCGTTAGGAAAGTAGGCGCGCACTCGCGCTCCATCAAACCTGACACTGGAAGTGCACAGGCCCCTCCAGCGAAAGCAGTCTTCCAACAAGCCACGCTTGTTGGTGCCAGGATATTCGCACTTTCAAGGGCAGCTCACAAACCAGAAAAAGTTTGGTGTCCTGGTTTCCCTCCAAAACGGAGCCCCCAACAGGGTCCAGGAAGTCAAAGTGACATCCGCAAAATCAACATCGAAATTGTGGTTTAATGGAATTTCCCGCCCCCAATGGGAATTTTGAGAACCCTTGAAATGCTCAGGTTTTTCCAGCCCCCCAGGCCCCACCACCGCCTAGAGCCCCCAAAAAGGGCTTTCCGTTTCAACAAAAGGTTAGCTGCTTTCCCCGCAAAGGAGCGCCCTAGTCCGGCCTCAGGTTCCTCGGTAGTGGTGGTCGTGGTGGAGCTCGCGCAAATGTTCCCATTCTCCTGGTCCTCCGGAACGTGTCCAGACTCACGGACAAATTTCATGCCCGGAGATTGAACTGTCAGCTCACGTGGGCCACCCGTCTGGGTTTGCGTGTGGGAAACTGCTGTTCCCGCAATGATGGGAATTCACAAAATCCGTATCATGGAAGATGTCCGATCAAAATGTCCAGTCCATGGGGCCAATCACGGAAAGCCACACTAACACCTAACTTGAGAAGGGGAGACACGAAAGGTAGGATACCGTATTTTGATTCCCCTAAACAATGGAACGTCCCCGAGACAAAGTCTGGAGGTGTTGGTGCTAAAACTGAGGGGCCCCCAGCACCGTAAAATTGTGCATAGCCCACTATGAAGCAGACGTGCACTGAGTGTCCCATATCAACGGGTCGAGATTGATTTATTTATTATTTGCTTCCCGTCCTGCTAGCAAAATGCTGTGTTTTACAGCATTTTCTCACGAAATGTACGTATTTTACACTAGCCCGTCAACATCATCAGCATCGTTTTCAACATCCCCCACATGTCCAGCCAACATCCCAGCATCACCAGCAAATCGAGGGCTTCAGACATCCTCAGCATCATCAATTCCTCTCCGGCAAGGTAGGAAGGTATTTATGTATGTATGTTAAAAAGCAGCGGGGGGTTCCCTCTCATGATGGTAAAAAGTGAGGATTCAAATACGGTGCAATTTAATCCCCGGAAAACACCTAAAAAGTCGCGGGGGGGTTGGGGGGGGGGGGCAGCAAAAGTCATTTGATTAGGGGCAAACAAATTAAAAAATAGCGGGTGGGGTGGGGTTGGCGGCAGCCCCCCCATGATGATCGAAAAAGTGATGATTCAACTAGGGGCAAAAACTCTAAGAAGTAGCGGGGGGGTTGGGGGGGGCGGCAGCCCCCCCATGGAAAAACTGATGATTCAATTAGGGGCAAGAAATCTAAAAACCAGCGAGGGGGCAAAAGATCTAAAAAGTAGCGGGGGGGTTGGGGGGGGGCGGCAGCACCCCCACACCCCCTCAGTCTAGCCTTGCTCACGCAAGGACAAACTCAAGCTAGCCTCCTTGAGGCTACCTTTCGTGACTTTCCGTAAATGTCTCCTTTCAAATCCGCCCCCCCTTCACATTGGCAACCAAAAAAGGCGACGTCCAAAACAAGCCGTCCCAATGAGACCCATGTGATACGAAGCTCACCCTCGCTGTGGCAGTAAATTCTGTCAGTTGCTCATACTGCGAACCCAGAAGGCTCTCAACCTGGTGTATCAATACGGGGCCCTCCCCAAACAGTGCGCATTTCCCTGAAGTGGGACACCATCAAGTAAAATCAACCATCTCATGGTCCTCCACTGGCCAGGTGCCGGAGGGGCACTGATACACGCAGCTGGACACCGCCAAGAACCTTAACGCTGGCCGTGAAAAGGCAAGAAACGTGGGGTGGGGCGGGAAAAACATACCCAGCTTCCCTCATGGTGGTGTGGTTTGGTGGATGCGTTGCAACCACCAACCACCAATTAACGGTTTACCTGACATACTGCATGGTTGTGGAAAAGTATAGCTCGTGACACCGCAACCCCCTACGGTGCGTACTTTGTCACTTTCAGGGGGGTTCCCGCCCTAAAAACAAATTTCCACAAAACGAAATCTGTTTTGCTCCAGTTGGTTTTAGTTGTCTCTTGACCCAATATGTACTAGGTTTCGTTCATCCCAACTGATGCAGAAGGGGGGTCACCGAAAGTACTACCAAAGGACACCACAAAAGAACTAAGCAATCGAAGTAACCAAAGGAAGTAACCAAAGGAAGTAACCAAAGGAAGTAACCAAAGGAAGTAACCAAAGGAAGTAACCAAAGGAAGTAACCAAAGGAAGTAACCAAAAGAAGTAACCAAAGGAAGCAACCAAAGGAACTAACCACAAGAATCACAGGAAATGTATGTCTCCCCCCAACAGTGGCTTCCCTCAACTATATAGTTGTGAGAACTCATGTTGTGGGGGAAAGCACGTATTTGAAAAAACACAGAACACACGTTTGGGGGAATTTGGTACCTTAAAGCAGTTGCAGTTTGAGGGGCTCTCAAAATAACTTGCCGGCTTTGCTGCAAAAGACATTGTTTTTTTTTTTTCAGTTGTTGTTCCTTTTGGTTTCCCCACAAACCGAGCAACACGGGTTCCCAAACAGAGACATCCAGTCACGGTTGGGCGATTCAAACCCTTGGACCATGTCCAAAACCGCTATCGTTAAAACAACCTCCCTTTGTTTGCTCTTGTGATTGGACACCTCCCAATTTTGCTCGCACGAAACGGTCAAACGCAGCGAGCAAAATGAAGGAACGGCTTTGCCCAATGGTTACATCCTCTGCGTGAAGTCCAAATTTGGCACATCCGCTAACAAAGAGATGAGAGCGACCATCGGCCCGTGAAATTGGCAAGGCATTTTAAGGGGTTCTCAAAATTATGTCTTAAACTACATAGAGGATGATTTTGAGGATGTTCCTTCCAGTTCCGTTACTCCCCAAATGAACGGCATGAACCCTACAAAACGACGAGGATTCCGGGGCCTTGTGTTGGCAAGGTGTCACAAGGCCTAGGCCAAAGAGAAGAAACCACCTGGAAAGGCTGAAAATGCATTGGTGGCATCCGCTAAGGTATCAAATGGCGAGGAGATAAGCGAAATTCAAATGACGCAAGCGCAAGGAATAGGAAAGAATGAAAGATCAATTTTGCTGGTACCCTACTCAAAGTAAATCAAGTTGCTCCGGGAAAAGCGAGGGAACAAAAGGGGAGATTTTCTGGTCCGCCGCTCAAAATAAATCAAAATGATCAAAATGCGGGGAAAATGTCCAAACATGAGCTCACTGAATCTGGATTGTGTCTTTTTGACTTGGTGGAGGTGTTCCGGGGGGGGTGTCCCATCCTTACAAGATGCAGGGGGTCAAATCCCCACCAATCCAAACTTCGCATCCAACGGCCAGAGGGGGCAGGCGGACAAGCCACCGCTTGCCGGAGCAGGAGGAGCACTGGGTCCGGGCCGGACCGGTACAGGTCTCGCAGGAGCCGTGACAGCCTTCGCTCCGCTCCTGGAAGATACCAAAAAAGAAACACAAGGGATGCCCTCCATTTGCGTAAATCCCTGGAGACAAAAATATACGATTGAGTTCCGTTAAAACCAAAAGGGAAAGATATAGCAAATCTAAAGCAAATGGAAGGATGGGAAAGTCAGTGGTGGCAAAAGACTTGGCTTGGGCCATCCAAATCTCTACACTTGGCGGGGTTCTACTGAGTTTCCACTTCTGCAAACCAATAGAAGCCATTCTAAAGGGAAGGTGCGGGGATGAAGAGGGAACAATCGCCCATTATTCTCTCAGAGTCACTAGACCAGGCCCAAAAGACCAGTCCCAAAAGTGAAACCACAATTTACAACTATCCAAAAGATACGCCACAGTTCCTCCACTGCACGTTTCCTAGCTGTAGCAAGTTTGTGATGCAGCGTCAAGGACCATGTCGCCTCCACTTGAACCACTCCGCGGCCAAACCCGATTTCTGATTGCAAAATCCGAATCCGACTGTGCGGTTTTCACAACCACTCTAACCTTGGAACAAGGGTAATATACCATTGCCGCCCGGGTCCCAGTTGTGGGGGCTGGCAGTGAAAAACCTCTTAGCAACATGTTAGGCCAACCCCTTGTTTGCGGGTGTTTCAACCACCTTTGCTCAAACAGGACGACTACCAAACACGCGTCCAAACAGGTCCTCGCCCTTGCCGTAGCAGCCCTTGAGGTGGTACCGCACATCTCTGCCTCCCTCACACGGCTCCGCGCGGCCGGTGCCCTCGAAGCCCGCAGACGTGTCGCACTGCACCGACACCTGGCGAATGGGGCCCGTTTTGGTATTAGTGCTCCCTTCAAAAAGGCGCCACACGACGGCACAAGACGACACCAGGGTCCAAATGCGGGCATTTCTTTTTGACAACCCCCAAAAGCCCCCCCCCCTCCGTTGAGCTTGACACACATTCCCACACTCCAAGGTACAATGATTGAAACATGCGAGTGTCCATTGAACGATGGTTGCCCGGCAAACTTCATGCTGCACTGCACATGCTGGTTTTGGTGATGGACGGCTCCCAAGCGCCGTACGTGAACTGGTTAAAACTCGAGGCATTTGCCCCGGAAGAGATAAAAGTTACTAAGGACTGTTTTGTGACCACCTTCTTTGGGGAATCAAACTTTTCAGGGTGGTCTGCAAAATCGTCTCGTGGCTTGACATGGGACGCCCTTGAAAGACGAGTTTTTGCTTGCGGAAGGCCGGTCGCCCATCCTCAACAAATTTCTTCAACCCTGGCCAGGGCACCAAGTCCCACCTCAATCGAGTGTCAAACATAGGCTCCAATGGTCGGCAAAACGGCTCCATCAAAAACATCCCCCCAAAAAATATCTCCTCTCCCCCCCCCCAAAAAAAAAACACCAGCGTAGACCCCAGATAGCGACAAACAGGCGGAGGTTTGCGCACCAGTACCTCTAACAGCACCCCCGGACGCCCGCACTCCTCCAACAGCACCCAAAGCTGCATGCCCCCAAGCACCCTGCCATCAATCTTGCAAAAACGCCACACCCCAAAACAGACCTGCACCAGCACCCCAAACTGCACCAAGCAGCACCCCCAAACAGCACCCCCCCTGCACCCACACCGTCACCAGCACTCCCAAAACAGCACCTACACCAGCACCCCAAACTGCATGCCCAAAGCACCCGGTCAATCTTGCAAAAAATGTGCCTCACCTGCACCACAAACAGCTCCCCAAACAGCACACCCTAACAATTTCTGCACTACCAACTGCAACCCCCCTAGCACCCAGCCGTCAATCTCGCAAATCACTTTCCCCTCTTTATTAGAAGTTAGAACCCCTATAGCCTTCAGCTATCTGGGGAATGAAAAATAATAAAGAAAAGAAAGAAACAACGGCTGCTTCCCTGTTTCACGGCCCAACTCTCCACACCCCACACCCCGCGGCTCGCCTCAAAGATGTTCCGCTCCAGCGCCACCTCGGTGACCTTGAACCCTTCGCTCGTCAGAGGTGCCATGCAGACCTAGCGCACGGTCGTTTGTCTCAATGTGCCAAATGGGAAAATTGGGATTTCTCCTCTGGTTTTGTGGATGGAATTCAGCAAGTTCCCTTCTTGTCCCTCCCTATCTCCTGGAGATTGTAATGGAATTCCTGGTAGCTTTGCATATACCCAGTTGTTCATGAATCCGCCGTGTTTTCTGCGCAAATGCCCACCACCGGAACGCCCAGCTTTCTTTGAGATGGAATAATGCTCGGTGCGGCACGTGGATTGCCAATCCTGCAGGATAGCATGATTCAGCAGTGCATCGGGATGAGTGAGCAGTGAAACTACACGCCCACATGGCCTAAATCGCCTTGAACACTGGAATGGCATGACTGTTCAGGTCGTTGGACAACTTCACCAACCCTCATGTCCAGACTCAAGGGCAGGTGTCAAGGACAGAGAGTCGCAGAGCGCGCGAAAAACCGGGCGTCATGTCAGGCTTGTAGAAGGTTTGGTTTTGGATACCAAGGAATCTGGCAATATAATATAGCCATGGGGATGACCCCACTCTGGCATCACGGAGGGGTTACCTACCCCCCCGCATATTAACATGGAACCTAAAAGCTGGGGTGGCATGGTTGGCTTGGTGTCCCTTTCGTCGACGTGTGGTAAGGGTGCGCTTCCATTCAAACCCCAACCAAAAGTGTTCAAACCGGAAACATTCCCAATTTTGGAACACTCCCAACTGCTCTCAACGTCCAATGTGGACGCCCAACAATGCCTGGCGCTTACTCTCAAACTGGGTATGTGCCGAAATGTCCCCGAACATGGGCTTCAGTTTTTCCTTTGGTTCCACTTTTCAACCAACGATCCACTCAATCTATTGAATCTGTTGCGTAAACAAATGACTTCTGGTCCCTGCCATCTTGTCTCGTCGACATCCCTTTTTCCAGACAAATTTGGCTGCCGGAGAGATGTGCTGATGTCTGCTGGAGCCTTTTCTCGTCTTTTTGGGAACGTCGATCGCCTGGTCCGCGGGCATGCGGACCCAGAGCTCCGTCTGCTGCACCGCGTCGTTCGGCCCCGGGAAGCCGCCCTTCCAGGGCCGGAAGGCGCCCACCGCGTAGTACCTGCGGAGCTCCAAAGAACTGGCTGGTGCGATGGGAAATGAGAAATGGAATGAACCCAGGCTTTGGTCTTAAAGGAAACCAAAAGAGATGGCTTATAGGGGTCATTCCCTCATTCCCTTCTGAGCACCAGCAAGACGACTGGGGCGCAAATTCCGAAAATGTGGGTATCTGTTCGGAGCAACAAGCATGGACACAAACACGAAATCTGTGCAAGCACCAACTTTTCGGCCAATGCTGGGACAAACAAAAATGAACACAAACCCTCCCATTGTGCTTTTCTTTCTTTAGGGGGGATGGGGGGGGAGGGGAGGGAGCGGGTTTTGAAGATTGGATGTATATTTGTAAATTAAACAAAAGAGAGGGTGTGTTCCAAACATTGCGTTGGTTGTTTCCCAGCATTGGGTGGTGCGTTTGCAGAGAAGGGTGGTTGCTTCCAAACATGAATGTCTGTGTGTGCGCACCTGCCAAGTAGTTCTAGGGCCACCCACCTGAAGCAAAACGCCTCCCCCTTTTTCTTTTTGCGGGACATACCCATGTTTGGAAACAACCATGGTGCAGAAATCCGAAGGCAATCCCTGTATTTTCCACCCAGCTCTTACTTGGCCGGCGGCTAGAAGCCGAATTTGATGAATTGGATATGAAATTTCAGGGAGTTCCCGTAAAGCGAGATGTCCTGTTTTTCTCACGCCTCCAAAAAAGAAGCAACCAGGGGGCCTTCTTCATCAGCTGGGTTCCTCCCTCATGGTTTAAGGCCTCACCACTGAGGACTTGGACTTACTTGGAACCCTCTACAATGCGAACTCTTGGCTGCTCCACTCCAAAAACCGGAGCTTCCATGACTCCTTAAACGTGGAGGGGATACTATTCGTGATAATGACCCCATGTGGTCAGAAGGAGACTCCAAAGAGCCGACCCAGTTGCCACCCCCGGTTTTTTTCCGCGTGCCGATGAAAAGTCAGCCACAGGTCCAAAGGCTTCTTTCCAAGTGGCCAATATCGCTCGTCCAAGTCCACGGATCCATCCAGCAGCGCCTTGCCCTTGCCTGAAAACACCGCGACTTTTCTGAAACACACCGATCGACTAATTATCCAGAGCAAAAATGGTCTAACTGCCCTCTTGAAACCATGTAGGTTTGAACCCCTCTATTTGGGTGCTGAAAATAGGGGAACCCATCCAAAATAGTTAGTGGGCAAGCCCATGTGACTGATATTGACATTCACACCCATTTCCAGGGGATTGCAACCAATCAAAGGACACTTCCACCTCTGTGATTCTTTATCACTGGAATTCCCCTTAGGTTGCAATTTACTGGTCTCCGAAAGCTGCCACTTTTGGAGGTAAGGAAATGGAGCTGCCAAGCGGTGCCAAGCGGTGCCAAGCTGCCGTGTCGAAGGCCGCCCCAGCCATTGCCCGTGTAGGGCACATCTATGGCTTCCTAATCCGGTCGCGTCATTTTGCCGCGCCAAAACGCGCCCTACGGGAAATCGTTCACCAGAAACCAAAACCCCTCGAGGCTTGGGGAAATCGTCTGATGTTGATAACCCCACCGTCGAAGGAAAGGGAATAACTCTGTCTGTGATACTGAAGTGGGCCATAGTGACTTTGTCGCTTCAAAGGGTTTCGTTTGGGATGGCCATATGTGAAGCCCAAGTGTCCAAATGGTCATGGTTGGTACAAACAAACTGACACCCCCCATCTCCGGAAGAGGCAGCCGAGAGCAAAGGAGAGAAATTGCGAGAGACGAATGGGCATTCTTCCAACTAAGCAAACAAAGTACGCCCGGAGAATGAAATCGCTTTTGCACGGTTTGGGCTGTCACCTTGGCAGATGCGCCCTGGATCCCAAAAGGGGCCCCGAAATCGCGGCCAACCGCAAACCCAGGTAAGTCGGCTGCTAACCAATTAGCTAACTACAAAACCATGCAAAATACCTCCGGCGATAAGTTGGTGAAAAGTAATGTGACACAGGCTGAATTTGGTGAGAATCCCTGATATAAACCCGTAGTTTATGGATTAGTCCGGCCATGGCAAAAACAGGAGCACCCCTTTTTGGTTGGCTGTAATGCAAGACCTGTCTGCCTCACCCCCTCTCACCCCCTAAACAAAACGGGTAGCACACCATTGGCCTTTGAATCTGGGCGATTTGCCATTCCCCAAGTACAGGACTCGCATGGAATCGCTCGTTCCACCCGTCAGCTTGACTGCCAAGCTTCGTAGCCTGTCACCTCTCCGTCCCCGGTCACCGGGTTGGAGGTCTGCTTCCTTGGCGTGAGAGTTGAGCCCAGCATCGGGATTGGGCCAACCCAATAGTAAACCAACACGATTGAAACGCGTTGCGCAAACAACCTCCTTGTGGCTTCCCGTTTTTTGGGGCAAGGGCTGGTTGGAAACACACATTTTGGCCCGACCCTGACTTACATACCCCACATGAACACATACCCCACCTATAACCCGTATGCCACAAGGATGGGGTATGACCCTGGATGGCCCAAGCTAAACCCAGTATAGCTGCTGTTGGGTATGTCCCTTTTGGAATACCTATCGATAGGTTCGCCCCCCCCCCCCTCTATATATGTCGGACGGAAATGGTCCAAACCAGGGACCTCCCATAGGGAACTTGTTGCGAGTAGGCTGAGGGTGGAAACACAAAGAGGGCCAAAAGGAAAAACAACTAACATGTCAGAGGCCAACAGTTGATGGCCAATGACAATGGCAAACTACCCTGGTTCAAAAGTGTTCCAAAAAGACCCATGGGAACAGGAAAGGTCGCCCTGGCCAAAGTGTTCCAAGGGGTCCAGGTCACCCCAATGTTCAGCGGACCCCATCCAAAAGCAAAGACTTCCATGTGCGATGTCGGTACCATTGAAAATACCCTCTTTCCAACAATCGAAGATGACAGAGAACGGCTTGAAGATGATGATAGTCTTTCAAAACCCTCCTGTGCTTCCAAATAAAAGCGGGTCACATATTTAGGACTCGTGACCATCTCCCTTAAAACGGAACCGGAAAACTACCAAGTCCGCCCAAAACAATTCATCAAATAGAACCAAGATGTGACCCCAATCATTGCTGTGATAGTGGACCCTTCCAAACATAGCCGCCCTCGCCATTTTCCGCAAACAATGCTTTAGAAAGTGAACAATACGTGGATCCCTGAAGCATGACCCAAAGCAGGTTCACCTCATCCACATTTAGTGAGGTCCGAAAGTGGCATCCTCAAATGTACCCTCCGACTAGTGGTGTAGAGGGAAACGGACTCCAAAAGTTGAAAGGTTGTTCCCTCATAATTCAGCCACGTTCAGGGACCCAGAATCAACATGCCCCAATGTCAACCTGGAGTTATAAATGGCATATCTTTTTCCGGGGACACCCCCAAAATGGTGGTTTTCCGCGTGGTTTCCCTTCAAAACAACAAAACAGGGATACCCTCAAAACAAGACACACCCTGTCTGGCAACCGTTTTTGCTTTTGGCGGGCGGCCAGATCTGGTCCTTGAGCCCACTCTTGGGCCAACTCAGCTTGAAGGTGAAGGCCCCGTTCTGCCTGAAACCCTCCAGCTCGTCGAGCATCGCGAAGTTCCGCGCTTTGGGGTTGCGGGGGTTCCTGGGCAAAGATCCGCGCACTGAAAACCCGCATCTCTGAATTGTCCCGAGAGCCCTTCCGCTCCACTTGGCCAGAAACTCGATTGCAAGTGGCAAATTTGACGCAAATCAGAAATGAAGTAAACCCTAAAGGCGAAAAAGGGCCAAGAGGGCCAACAAGTGAGTTGAGTCTGGCAATGTTGTCTCCCTTCCTCAGTAGATCGGCCAGAAAAAGTCTGAACATGTTGTTTGTTTACCCAAAAGTATATAGTCCAAAAGTGAAGGAACTCGAGGAGTGAGTTGTCAGTTGGAAACCCTAAGCAGCTACATGTTGCAAGAGTTTTACCTCGGAAAAGGGCACACGGGTTTCTCCAGGAAATAGGAAAATTGGGGGCAGGACTCCTCCCCATGCTCAACCCATGTCCTACTCCAACCAACAATCCACTGCATGTTTGCTGGTTGCTCATACGTGTACGAATGCTAGTGAAATTGCAAACACTTTGACTGATGGACATCACTTGCGGATTATTGTCCATGCGCATCGACACTTGTTCCCAGGTTTATATAAATGGGTTCGAATTTGACAATCGACACAGTACCCATCGTAGGCTTGATGCCAATTTATGCTCAAAATGGCTTGTTGGACTCGTTTTCAGGAGGGCTCCTGAGCTGGCCCTCCATCACGAGAGGGCTGGGGCGAGCTGGCGAGTTGAGGGAACATTCCCAGGAACTGCAGGAAGGAACAATGGGGACAATAGGAATGGCAGCTTGGTCCAAATTCAACCCCAAGCCCAATCAAAATGATGTTTGTTAAAAGCAAAGACATATGATGTTCCCAAACAACGACCCAAGTAGGGGCAATGTGGATTGTCATCTTCGCAATCCGCAAGACGATATGAGTCGAAAGTGTCCTTTGCCTCCACAAGTAGAGCAGAATAGCTCCCACCGTGATCGGAGGGTATTTATCAGGGGTCCGACTAGATTTGCATTGGATGGCTTCAAGCCCCATCTTTTGGTTGTCAATTTGGTGGGGATGGTTTACACAAACATATGGCCTCTTCTTTGGTGCCTGAGGCCCCCGCAAAGTCATGGGGTTGGAATGCGTGGAATTAGTAGGCTGGCCCTGACCCTCAATGGAGAACGGCTTGTCTCTGACACTCCTCATTCCCACAATCCTCCCTCAGTTACCACAACTCTACAACTCTGTGCCAATTTCAATTGAGTAGTTCTTTCCTGGGTTGATATAAAGTCTAAAGGGGACATACAAGATGGTGTGCCCTTAGTAAGCGACTTCTGGCCGCATATAGGTTGTATTGTGGCGGACAAATTTCTGGACCAGTTACCAGTTGGTAGTTGGTGTATCCCAGTGTTCATAGGGGCTTCATTCATCCCAATTGGCGCGACTCAAGGAGTTTGGCATTTTCAGTTTAGCACACGGACTTTGTAAGGGAAAATGCCTGGAGAGGCCAAATCCTGGAATTTTACATGGGACAAAAAGGGGGACAGCGGCGTAGTCCAAATGACTGATTCCCACATTCAACAGGGGGAAGGAGGGGGTGGCAGGGTTGCTCAGCAGGCAGGGGACAGCTCCCTATGACAAAAGGAGGGGGTGGCCCAACCCTGATGTTCCGCGCAACTTGGGCTAGAAATCTGGGGTACACCAACAATCATGTTTGTTCAGATTCTGGTTCTTATTTAGTCAACCCGAAAACATAAAATCATATTGGAGGAGACCCCAGGCAGCAGGGGACGGAGCCAGGGTGCTTTCTCCACTCTTCATCCTCGAAAGTTTTGGGGAACGTCTGGCGCAGGAACAGCTTCCACTCGTAGACCTGTGCAAGTCCATTTGTTTCCCTGAAACACATATGGTCAAAAGGTGAGATATTTTTCTGGAAAACTGCCCCTCAAGGCAGTTTAGTCCAAAAGCAAGGGCTGATGCAAAATCGGTGCATCACACATTCAGAGGGTTGACAAAATTATCACCTTCGGGAGGGCATGTTGTTTGTTGTAAAAAAAAATAAAAATAAAAAAATAAAAATGTGCAAATTCTGCATGACACGATTTAGACTCTGGTCCATACTTAGTGCATCGAACATTGTCAAACATGATGTCGGCAAGTTCGGCTTTATTTGCGAAGTTCCTGGCCATTCTGCGTGGAAGGATTCTCTGCAAGCCCCAGGAATAGCTGCAATCGGTCATCTCAGAGTTCCAGGCATACCGTTGAGAACTACCACTATAGTCAATATAGGTTTGTCTAGGGCAGGCCCGAAATGGGCTTCGTCCCTGCGCAACCCTGAATTGCTCACACCCATACTTTTGCAAACTCCAAAAGTCCCAAACCTGAAATACGAATCGGATCCCGAAGTGAAGCACCTACATCATGGGGCACGCGGTGAGCTCGCCACCATGTCCCCAACCAGAACTCCTGGTAGCTCTTTCGCTCCCCCTTTCAAGGGACATTTGGATCCCACCAGCTCCTTGGTTCCCTTCCACTCGTTTCCATTCGTGCCCACATGGGTGTTTGTGTGCGTGCTGTTTTGAGGCTCGGTCCTGCTCTTACATCTGGGTTTAACGGCAACCGAAAAAATGGAAAACCACAATTTGGGACCTGGGAGCTCCAAGTTCCCACTCTTAACACAAACCCATACCTCCCATTGGCCTTCTCCACCTCCCGCTTTAGCTCGCAGGTGGCGTAGATGTCGAAGCCCCGGCTCACCTCCCAGTCTTTGCAAATCGGCTCCTCGGAAGGCCGGCCGAGTGCTGTGGACACTTGAAACTCCGTTCTCGGACCCAAAAGAACGAGACCCCAACTGGCTGCTTGGACACCGTCGACTTGATAATTTGCTTATTGACTTTGTGGTAAAATGGTCATCCCCATCCCCTGAAAGCCAGCCATCTCTGGGCCAAATGTGCCCAAAAAGAGCGCGCAAACCCCTTCGGGACACCTGGTCCGTACATTTCCGCTTTACATATCACCCTGCCAAACTCAAACCAAGATTAGCAACCAACCAGTGGCCCGAAAGCATCGCAGCCCCGTGACCATTCTGCGCAAGTTGCTCTGGGCAAGGTGCTTTGCGCAATCTGGTCTGTGCAAGTTGCTCTGCGCAAGTTGCTCTGCGCAAGTTGCTCTGTGCAAGTTGCTCCGTGCAAGTTGCTCCGTGCAAGTTGCTCTGCACAAGTTGCTCTGCGCAAGTTGCTGTGTGCAAGCTGCTCTGCGCAAGTTGCTCTGCACAAGTTGCTCTGCGCAAGTTGCTTTGCGCAAGCTGCTCTGTGCAAAGTTGCTCTGCGCAAGTTGCTCTGTCAAAGTTGCTCTGCGCAAATTGCTCTGTGCAAGCTGCTCTGTGCAAATGTCTCTGTACAAGCTGCTCTGTGCAAGTTGGTCTCCGCAAGTTGCTCTGCGCAAGTTGCTCTGTCAAAGTTGCTCTGCGCAAATTGCTCTGTGCAACTCACTCTGTGCAAATGTCTCTGTACAAGCTGCTCTGTGCAAGTTGGTCTCCGCAAGTTGCTCTGCGCAAGTTGCTCCGCGCAAGTTGCTCCGTGCAAGTTGCTCCGTGCAAAGTTGCTCTGCGCAAGTTGCTCTGCGCAAGTTGCTCTGTCAAAGTTGCTCTGCGCAAATTGCTCTGTGCAAGCTGCTCTGTGCAAGTTGCACTGTGCAAGTTGCTCTGCGGAAGTTGCTGTGTGCAAGAAGCTCTGTGCAACTGACTCTGTGCAAATGTCTCTGTACAAGCTGCTCTGTGCAAGTTGCTCTGCGCAAGTTGCTCTGCGCAAGTTGCTCTGTGCAAGTTGCTCCGTGCAAGTTGCTCCGTGCAAGTTGCTCTGCACAAGTTGCTCTGCGCAAGTTGCTGTGTGCAAGCTGCTCGGTGCAAGTTGCTCTGCACAAGTTGCTCTGCGCAAGTTGCTTTGTGCAAGCTGCTCTGTGCAAGGCTGCTCTGCGCAAGTTGCTCTGCGCAAGTTGCTCTGTCAAAGTTGCTCTGCGCAAATTGATCTGTGCAAGCTGCTCTGTGCAAGTTGCTCTGCGCAAGTTGCTGTGTGCAAGTTGCTCTGTGCAAGAAGCTCTGCGCAACTGACTCTGTGCAAATGTCTCTGTACAAGCTGCTCTGTGCAAGTTGGTCTCCGCAAGTTGCTCTGCGCAAGTTGCTCCGCGCAAGTTGCTCCGTGCAAGCCCTTCAAGTTGCTCTGTGCAAATTGCTCCGTGCAAGTTGCTCCCTGCAAGTTGCTCTGTGCAAGCTGCTCTGTGCAAGTTGCTCTGTGCAAGTTGCTCTGCGTAAGTTGCTCTGCGCAAGTTGGTCTAGGCAAGGCGCTCTGTGCAAACTGGTCGGTGCAAGTTGGTCTGCGCAGGTTGCTCTGCGCAAGTTGCTCTGTGCAACTTGCTCTGCGCAAGTTGCTCTGCGCAAATTGCTTTATGCAAGTTGCATCTTGCGACGCCCGCCCGCAGACCAGGGAGGAATCGAACCCGCGACCCACCGGTCCCGGGAGCAGGCGCGCGAACCACGAGACAACTCCCGAGGACCAGTTCGAACAACAAAATCGCAAAAAACCTCGAGTTTTTGCACCTCATCCCGCAGAGAACCGCAAAAATCGTAAAAAAAACCTCGAGTTTTTGCACCTCGGCCACGCCCATCTTTGGAGAGGGTCGCGCGAGCACCGCAGAAATCGCAAAAAACCTTGAGTTTTTGTACCTCGACCACGCCGATCCCCGCAGAGGGTCGCGCGAGCCCAAACAAAATCACAAAAAACCTCGAGTTTTTGCACCTCGACCACGCCGATCCCCGCACAGGGTCGCGCCGCGCGAGCACCGCAGAAATCGCAAAAAACCTCGAGTTTTTGCACCTCGACCACGCCGATCCCCGCAGAGGGTCGCGCGAGCCCACCCAAAATCGCAAAAAACCTCGAGTTTTTGCACCTCGACCACCCCGATCCCCGCAGAGGGTCGATTCTCGTGCAGTGTCGTCGGCACTACCCCGCCGCCCTAAAAAGAGATTTTAACTCCTCGCAAGTCAATTGCACTTGACTCCTTGCACTGGCAACTTGCACTTGGCTCCTTGCACTTGCAACTTGCACTTGACTCCATGCACTTGCAACTTGCACTTGACTCCATGCACTTGGCTCCTTGCAACTTGCAATGACTCTCATGACTCCTTGCAATGACTCCTTGCAATGACTCCTTGCAATGACTCCTTGCAATGAATGACTCCTTGCAATGACTCCTTGCAATGACTCCTTGCAATGACTCCTTGCAATGACTCCTTGCAATGACTCCTTGCAATGACTCCTTGCAATGACTCCTTGCAATGACTCCTTGCAATGACTCCTTGCAATGACTCCTTGCAATGACTCCTTGCAATGACTCCTTGCAATGACTCCTTGCAATCCTTGCAATGACTCCTTGCAATGACTCCTTGCAATGACTCCTTGCAATGACTCCTTGCAATGACTCCTTGCAATGACTCCTTGCAATGACTCCTTGCAATGACTCCTTGCAATGACTCCTTGCAATGACTCCTTGCAATGACTCCTTGCAATGACTCCTTGCAATGACTCCTTGCAATGACTCCTTGCAATGACTCCTTGCAATGACTCCTTGCAATGACTCCTTGCAATGACTCCTTGCAATGACTCCTTGCAATGACTCCTTGCAATGACTCCTTGCAATGACTCCTTGCAATGACTCCTTGCAATGACTCCTTGCAATGACTCCTTGCAATGACTCCTTGCAATGACTCCTTGCAATGACTCCTTGCAATGACTCCTTGCAATGACTCCTTGCAATGACTCCTTGCAATGACTCCTTGCAATGACTCCTTGCAATGACTCCTTGCAATGACTCCTTGCAATGACTTTCATGATGATGATTCCTTGCAATGACACCTTGTAATGACTCTCATGAGAACAACTCAAGTGAACCCAGCGGAAGAACCCTTCGCCATGCTTCGGGAATAGAAGACGCCTGAGAACCAACATGAGACCAACCATCAAGAGGAACCCCCCCGAGTTTTCAAGCCCAGCCAAATTGATCCACGAACGTCCTTCCACCTTTTGGTGCAAAACAATCCAAACGCCGGGTGGCACGGCTCAATTTGGCTGAGTTCAGTCCAGTCGTCCGGTCACATAGGTACCACCATATGGGTGTCTCTAACATTTGAGCCCCCCCCACAAAAAAAAAACAAAAAAACAAATATATATATATATATATAATGTTTCGGGGTTGCTTGAAAACGCCCCCCCAAAAAGGGAAACCACTCCACAAACCACACCCATATTTGATAGAAGTCTTGACAGCTGTTTACACCCCTAAAGGGTTCATGACCATTCCTACCAAGCCCAAGCATGTCTTTTGATCATGGCATACGTGCCAGGGGTTGGTACGGCTTGGCAGCCCAGGCACGGTCTTGGCGCCGCAAATGCAACTCTTGTCGCTGGCCTTGAAGGCGAAGAACCGACTTTCCTGAATTGGCAGGTGGCGATTGTCTTGGCCCAAGTCTGAGGTGCACCAACAAATAATTGTCAGACTTTGGTCCATATTTAGCCTACCCAATTTACTCTGCTGCAGATTGATGTGGAGCCCAAAAGCCTCATGCGTACAGGGAATATTGCCCAGTCGTACTGTAAGATATTGTAAATCAATTTTGAGGATGTGTCGCAGCCTGGAGCCTGCAACACGCGCCCAAGCTTGTGGCCACAATGCATTTGACGTGACTGGACTACTAGGTGACCTTCCGCCAAGGTTCCGGGCAGTCTTGGAGGACTCTCTCCAAGCACTGGGTCGGATCACGAATGCCCGGCGAGCCTTTCACGTGCGCCTGGGCAGCGGCACACCCACGTTTCGACAAGGAGCGCGAATCAATGAGAAAAGAAAGACAGAAGGAAGGAAGGAAGGAAGGAAGGAAGGAAGGAAGGAAGGAAGGAAGGAAGGAAGGAAGGAAGGAAGGAAGGAAGGAAGGAAGGAAGGAACTAAGGCACTAAGGCACTAAGGCACTAAGGCACTAAGGCACTAAGGCACTAAGGCACTAAGGGACTAAGGGACTAAGGGAAGGGAAGGGAAGGGAAGGAAAGGAAAGAGAGCAAGGAAAGAGAGCAAGGAAAGAGAGCAAGAAAGAAAGCAAGACAGACAGACAGACAGACAAAAAAAGAAAAGAGCGAAACACAAAGAGAGTGACAGTAAAGACAAGAACATAATGGGAGCAGAATAGGAAGGAAAAAAGAACATAACAGAAAAGGAAAGAACAGAGCACAAAAGCAAAACAATGAAAGGAAAGGAAAGGAAAGGAAAGGAAAGGAATGGATGAAAGAAAGAAAGAAAGAAAGAAGGAAAGACAACGTAGGGACAGGTAGAGTAGAAGGAGAGGAAGAGGTAAAGGGAGAGGGGGAGGGTGCAGAGAGGGGGGGGATAATAGTTTTCGCTTGAGGGCCCCCTGATTGATACGAAAACCAAAAGCAAACTAAAGGAAACCAAAAAAAAACCTTATTCCCCTGCTGGCAAACAACGCCAACCACCCAAAAGAAGACGTCCCAAACGAGGGTGTTAAATCACTGGCCACTATGTTCTGTTGGGTTTTTGTGGTTTGGGGGGGACTGAACGCGATCCAAAAGGGCGGTCAAGTTTGACACATCACAAAAAACCTGCCTCGCTTGCTCATCTCCAGGCAAGAAGAGGCGGTCATCTCAAGGAACCGACATGGAGGGGTCCCGAATTTTGAGAGGAACTTTTGATTGCTGTGCATGTTCGGAGTTGCTACCCTGTTTGCCTGTTGTTTTGATTGGAAAGTTGAGAAAAACAAAAGTCTTGTTTTGGAGGGGGTCCCGACTTTGAGAGGAACCCACAATCGGTGGCAAAGAAAAACTGACAAAGTGGTTGTGAGGCATGGCTTCCAGTCGATTCCACCGGGCGGGAACGCGTGGTGAACATTTGCAAAGGCGGCTTGAGAAAATGCAAGTCCTTCAATGCCGATAGCTAACTTAGGCACACGGCCGAAATGCTGTTCGCAAAAACAACACAGGAAAGGCCGGGCCAAACTGAAGCACGATCAGCCGACGCTCACGGCTAGCCCTGCGAGCCTTGGCCTGACAGACCTTGTCCCTGGTGTGGACAGAAGGGCAGGCCTCCGCACGATGTTGAACGAGCCATTGCTTCTCAAGGAACCAATTGTGATTGGATGTGGTTTGCCTTTCGGTTTCCTGTGGGTTTCCTTTCGAATGTGGAAAATGAGTTGCCCTTTCCTTGATACCGATGTGTGGCTGCTTCTCATGACTACCATTTCAAAGGCGAAACCCTCGACAACCCACCCAGAAAGCAGCTGTAAATCCGAATTTCCGCATCAGCCAATTCCTCAGGTGGTTTGTTTCTTTACAGCTTCATTTTGCTGCGCAAGGCGGCGTCAAAGTCCGGATCTCTCGCAATTGGCTTTCTTAAGGGGAGAGAAGCAGCGACTGAATTCCACTTTGAGACCACATGCACACGTTGGGTTCATGATCGGGAAAAAGAAACGGCAGACAGCATGGACGGCTTTTGAAACTAAGCACATCCTCACTGAAAGTTTATTTCTCAAAAGAGACAGCGGAATCGAGCTGGAGGCTTGCTAGTCGAGGGATCGCCTCGGGTGATTAATGCCCAAACCACATGGGCAACCCACCCGGTGAAACAGAAACATGTTGTACTCACATCATCTAGCCCAATTAAAAAAAGCCAGCTGCAAGCTACAGCTGAAGGGAACCCCTGCACTTTACAATGGCACACGATCCGCTGAACATGTTCATGGAGGGTGAGGTGGAACTCGCTGGTTTTGTGGCAAAAAGGGCCCGCTCCTTTCGCCCAATTGGACCTGTGATCTGTCAACCCGTCAGGCCGAAAGTCTTATGACGCAAACACCCCACCGCAGACGCACGCCAAAATAGACAAAAGTGGGATCGATCTGGTGTTTGGGTGGTGGAAGGCAGTATGGTTGTGCTAAAATTGTGTGCATCTGGTGTCCGCTTTGAGCTGACACCAAACGGAGATTGTTTCAACAGGAGCTTACACATGCAATTGGCCCGAGCGTCCTTGCACATCTCGTACACGTTGGAGTTCTGATCCTGCATCCAAGAGCCATCGCGCATCGGCCCAGCATCCGAAACGCAGACCTTACCCCCTTCTCCAACTACCCCGGTAATGGCATTTCCAATGCATTCTGTCTCGTTTTTCACGGGTTGACGGTAGGGGATATGAAAGCGCGACAGTATGAGCACAAGAGACCGTTGATGACGGATACCCGTGCCCCAATCTGGAAAATCGATCTGCGATCGAGAATCTTTGAAATAAGAACACGATGACCCAGCAATTTTGTCCGTTGCTCATCGCGGTCAACCGCACCGGGAATGCATGAATTGGGGTCCCCCAGTACGAGGGTGTTGTGATTATGCGGCTGGGTTATAACATTTGAGACGGTCTAGAGAATCCACATAGAAGTGATCCTTAGACGGGCTCTGAACATCGCTCGACTGGGGGCTACCATATCTAATGGAACCTGAAGGGCGGCCCCTGATTTTTCGGACCCGGACCACAAATGTTGTGACTATTCTCTGCATAAACTGAGTAACTGAGGCTTGGAGGGTGCCATTTCCATTTTTGGAGCCGCAGTTCCCGGTCCTCCACTGTGGTCTTGCAGTTGTTGCGCGTGCAGCGGCATATGCTCTGCGCTGCATTGAAGTCGAAGCGGATGTCGCCTGAACCGTTGTTTCAGAAGACCCGTAAAGAATACAAGGTCCAAAGGATACATTGGGCCATTGGAAAACTCATCACCGGCTGTTGTTGTTCGAGGATGCCCTCGCAAAGCAGGTGATCTCCCAAGAGGCAAACCCAGAACCTGAAAGAAGGTGCGTGCTAGAGGACAGCGGTCTTCCAAAAAGTGCTTCACGTATGCCGGTTGTTCAGAGATAACCAAAATATGCAAGCCCCCATCTCAGTGCGGTGGGAGGCAGTAGGACACCAGACTGTCCAAATCGTATAGGTGCTCTGGTTGAAATCTAGAGAGTCCCCCATGTCCCTGTTTTTAAAGACCGAACAATTATCTAATAAGGACCCATACACTGGGCCAGGCTTAGACCCTACACAAAGTTCACCTGCTTGCTGGTATTGAAAGGGAAAATGAAGCGAGGACCAAAAACACGCACAAAGTCAGAAAAAGCAAGCTTTTCCGGGAAATGCATATTCAAAATGCAGCGGCGCGGCCATCGCACTGATCTCGCACGGCAGCCCAGCAGGCTGCCAAGTCCTCGAGCTGTTGGAGCCAGTGACAGTGGCGCTTTTACAGGGTACGCCCAGAACCATCCCTACATGTGGCTTATGGGGTCTGTTCATCTTGCTGGTTGTCAGGAAGGAATGAGTTGGAATGATCCATACGAACCAGCCCTTGTGGCCTTCTTTAAGGTATCCCAAACAGTTCATTCCCAAAGCACCCTCTGAGAATCAGCAAGATTCGCAGGGATGTGTACGTTTGAAGTACTTCTTATCTCCATGACACGTACCCTTGGCAACGATTCCACAGCCCAAATTCATGGCACCACAGATATATTTAGCTGACACAACACTCCAGCGGGGGATACTTGGGGTACGTACAGTAAACTGGGCATGCGGTGAAGCTTCTAGATGTTTGTTGCTCCGGCTATGGTGCGAATGAAAGTCCACATGTCTACACTGCTCGTGCCAACTCAGCTTGTCAAGTAGCTGCAAAACTCCTGGGAACCTAGAATTACAGTACACCCCTTGTTGATTCAAGTGGTTCTCTGGGAATCCCCTCGCTTTTGGAAACAACCCTCCAAACAGATTGATAAAGTTGATTTATCCGTCAGCAAGCCTCATGCCCAGTGCTCGACCAGCAGCTCAGCCGAGCTGAGCCGAGCTGCGTGAAATAGGTTTGGTTGTTGTTGTTTTTTGTTGTTTTTTTCTCGGGGCCTTCTCAGCATAGGTCCCATGCCCTCACAATGTATCAAGAATCATTGTCATATACAACATGAGCCACAGGCCAATGAGCAGACATCGGGAAATGAATGAGTCCGCGTGTTGTTGTTTTCTGCCTCGGGATCATTTAGTGAGTCAGTGCCCTCTGAGACCCCTCAAAACACCAACCCAAAAAGGAAGCCAAATGCCCACGTTGCTTAGCGAAGGCACGGCAAGGCGCTGCAGTCCAGCTAGGCTCTGTGTCCGGGTCTGGCTGATCCCCTCGTTTCGTGGTTGGAATTGGGGTTGTCCGCCTTCACATCGTCTACTGTCATGGACAAAACGTGCCACAAGTTCTATGGACACGATTTCCCATGGATTTGGGCGGTTTTCCGGAATGAATCAACAGCTAAGGAAGTTTTGCCTAGATAAATGACGAAGAATCCCGAAATAATTTGCTTCACAATCAAGTACACAGTCCAACTGCGGCGAAATCGATACATGGGTATGGCTCAAAATTAAGAACCAGACCGTAAATGAATGAGGTTGTTCTTTGCTCTACAAACTGGAGTAGCCCAAAGTGAGTTCCTTGTGGCCTGTGACGTGGCGTGAATCCTAAAGGAGTCATAGTCAAAGTGGTCTGCCCAAAGACATGTAAAGAATTAGAAGGGGGGCCTCTATTTGTGGCCTGGACTGCAACTAACCTTTATCTGCCCAAGTTTTGTCGCTCAATGCGGGTCCTGGATGCCTGGCGAGCCTGTCACGTGTTGGCCGCCTCAGAGCCGAAATCCGCCGAATCCGACTCGTTGAGCTCGACGAGTCCCCCCAGAAATGTTGGGGCACACATGGCAAGGGTTGGGTTCCCTGGCCATGCCATAGTGCCCAAACTGAAAATAAGGGAACCTCGAGAGGACCGTCATGGGTGAGCTGGTATTTCTCTGGGTGAGTTCGTGAAAATTATGCAGGTGGGACCCAGGATTTCATCGGCTGTTTCCCCTAAGAGTCAAGGTGTCCCTCTAAACTTTCTACACCCCAATTTAGTCAACCAGGCGGAGTTTTACCATGATCAAATCAGAAACCACCATGGAGTAACAAGGAAAAGTTTGGGATAACCATTTGTGTGTGTGAATTGTTTTGAGGGTACCTGTTTTGGGGTTGCTCGGGAATTCAACGGAAAGCCGCCCATTTTGGAGGTTCCCCCATTTTCAGAAATACCCATTTGGTCAAAGAACCCCTCGGTCCGCGCCTTCGCACGCCTTCCCTCGTTCCTTCACGTCGTCGCAGCCCTGCGAGTCACGGCGCTAGTCCCGATGTCGCGAGAGGGCGATCTAGAACTTCCGCCAAGCGAAAAAAACCTTTCCGGCCTGAAGAAACTCACTCACACTTCAGAATCTAGCAGCCCGGAAACAAGTCTGTGCCCCGAAACTTAAATCTCTGCGTCTAAGCCTTCTTGAAAGCAGGGCAGCCAACTGATACTTCAAGGGGGTATCGCAACCCAGCCCCTGATGTTCAATTGGTGTCGAAGGGTACCCTTCGAAGGAAAAAAAAAAGGATATTCCGTAGCCAAATCTATTCCACGGCCAAATCTAAAGAACAGTAAACCAATACTCGGCAACACCAACCAATTCTAGACCAATACTAGATCAATACTTAGCCAATTCAAATACTTAACCAATGCGCAGCCAAAATCGAAGAGGACCGAAGAGGACCGAAGGGAACCGAAGAGAACAAATACAAACCAATACAAAACAATACTAAACAGTTCTAATCAGTTCTAATCAGTTCTACAAGTACACATTCACCAGTCAATACTAAACCTGTACTCAATGCGAACAATACCAACTCAAAGACTACTCTAAGGGTTTTTACGGCTGTCTCAGTTGGGGGGCACAAATTGCTTCAGAGGCCCACTCACTTTCAAGGGGTTTGTGCAGAAAATAGACTTGTTCACAGAGTGATGCTGATGCGCCTTGAAGCCGTAGAAACCAGCTTTCAGGAGACCAGCACTGCTGTAGTTGTCCTCTGCCTGCACTTTGACCAGCTTCCCTACCTCGGCGAGGGCCGTTGGAGGGCACAAAGCCTCCCCCCTTTCACTGAGGATATGACCCACGGACAATTGTCTTGGTTCCCCAGAGGACAAAACAGAAAGTTGCTAAGTTGGCTTGTCCCTGTGGGCCCCACGCTATTGTGGGGCATTATCTTGCTTACTGACAAACAAATGACCGTTGCTCATGCTGCTTTTAAACTCATGGTCTGCAACAGGAACCTAAAATAAAACCAAAACGGTTGCGGTGGCAAAACCGCAACTCAGCTCCTCATTCGAGACACATGCACTCCGTTCTCGCTAGCCTGAAGCACCTCCCAAAGCGGGAGGTGTCCAGAAACTGGGAGGGGGAGGTGGAACTTTTGCTCGCGGTGAGCTTATGAAAGGTACTGTACTTGGATCCATGCTCCTGGAAATCATAGATTTTCTCGGCTGGTGCATGATTTGCCATTTTCCAAAAGAACCCATAGAAGTGGATCAGAAGGATGTGGACCGGGACCCTGGCGGGACGGAAGACAAAACCGAGAGGTGAAAACGCCAACTCCTGTCTAAAGAAAGAAACTAAAGGCCGCGAGCCTAGAAAAGTTCCGAAGACACCTTCTTGGCAGGGGTTCTTAGCTCTTCACTTGCTGGTTCTCGAGGCAATCCCTATGAACCATCCCTTGCTCCCTGTAAGTCTTCTGGGCCATTTCAAAACGGCATTTCCACAAAGCGGTCTCCTTGCCAAGCCGACTTTCGCTCCGCCGGACCCTTCCATGCGGAAAAACCACTGGCACCCCCCGAACAATCTGGTTCCAAAAACAAATTGGTTCGGCTTCCACTCTGAGTTTACCCAACCCGACCTGAGATGCTCTCCACCCCAGACCGCTTCCCAAGTGAAATGGGGCATATCACCATAACGAGTTGCATCCAGCTCCTCGACAAAGCCGAGGCTGTTCTCAGCTTCGCCAGTGTGCAACCAGTTGGCGCTTGCTGTCGCCAGGCAAATCCTCGGGGTTTCCGCGCGCCCGGCAGATCTGCAATGTTTGCCACAATCCGGTGGCCTCAAGGCGTCTGCTGCAAACCATGTGGCCATCAACGTCAAAAGCGAACGGTCTTGAAACATATATATATATATATATATGTCCAACATCAATGACTATGTAGATGTTGCCCGCCAAAGAGTCCCCAATTTAAACTCAGCACCGCGGCAAGGGAATCACCGAAAGAAGATGCCTGGGAAGGACACCCACCCTCCAATTTCGGCCCGTACTTGTTTCGCTTTTCAGGACTTCGGAAATGTCGTGGATTCAAGGCGCTAAAACACTCCAAACATGGCATGCGCAAGACACATCTGTGGTTGCCATTTGCTTCCCGAAATTGGGGCCTCGCCTCCTCGGCGACAAGAACATCTTCTCATGGAATTCAGCCCCCCCCCCCTCCCCCCCCCCCCCGCGCAGCGCTCCTCAGCCCACACGTTGTGTGTCCCCTGAAACTGGGAGGCGGGATTGTGATCCTCAAATCGTTCTTTGCTCCCAGCTGTTCGCTCGCCATGAATGGGGCAGGCCCGTAAGGCCTGACGGCTGCATGCAAACAAAACTGGGTCGGAAAAGAAGGTGGTACTCAAAGCCACCTCCATGGGTTCATTTGAGCAGCACCCCCCGTAACATTTGGAAAAATAGCCAAGAAGGTTTACGATGGCCAGTGGGGGCTCGCTTGCCCATCGCCGGTTAGGAAAATCACAGAAGTGGGCCGGCCAGTTCCAGTTCAGCTTCCAGTGTCTTGGGAACATTGCTTTTGGAGAAACCAGCAAATGATTGGAGCCAAACTGAACTCATGTCACTCCCTGACGAAAAAAGAAGGTACTTGCCACGAAAAAACAGTTGTGGCAAATATATCTCTTTCAAAATGGACTGTGTTCGGAGTGGGTCTATTTTCGACCAAACAAATCGTAAAGACCACCCATGGCCCCTCAAGCATGCCAAGCTGCGTAGCCAGGAGGCCTTGCGGGCTTCAGTGAGGGAACGGATGGGGTGAACAACCCTACATGGGTGGTTACCCCTTGCCCTTTGTTTGCTTTTGCAACAACCCTAGCCTCAAAAAGAAGACCAATGGAAATAAACGAGGAGCCGCCTAAACCAAGGGCCCTCCTACAATAAATCCAACTTCTTTTGAATGCTGGCATGGGATCTCCAAATATGGAGCCATCAAAGGGAACGGGGGCTTTCTCTAACAGGCGTGTATACTGAAAATGCATGCCAATATGCTGCCTTATACGGCTCTATACTTCGGGATCGCATCCCAGCAAGTGTCACCTGGGCGTTTGATCCATCTTTCGTTTGGCCTTTTTGGATGTTCACTCCTTGTGTGGGAACCCTCCCCGGGAGCCCTAGAAAACGTTGGAGCATTTTAACCTGAAATCACCAACCAGCAAACGGACTCTCCAAACGGTGATATGCATCGGCCGTCCAAAAAGGGTGATGCTTGCAACCACCCGCAAACCCGCAAACGGGAAAATAGAGTCGAAGCTACGGCAAAGGACGGATCTCCAGTCAGCTGAACTGAGCTTGGTGGACGTTTCGGCAGGTTAACAACTCGATCAAAGCTAGCATGGCTCCAGCATGACACATGGCATGGGCTTGTTGCAACACAAGGGGCCCCCAGAATTGATGTCCTTTCGGCTTCCCTCAAAACCAAGAAACGGATCTCCCACCCCCCTCCTCCCCCCACCAAAAAAGAAGAACAACTGGCATGGACATTGCTTAAACTGATGTTCATTACGTAAATGTATATCATATGTCTGGCCAAAATATACACAATTAACCGATCGAAAAGAAGTGCCCCTAAAAAAGAACCTTCACTTTGGGTGACGTCTCACCCCCTAGCAACTTCAATATAACTCGCTATGATTTGCTCAGATAAGTGCCGCGTCAAAAGCTGCGCCCATTGTGGCCATAGTCATGGTTCCCTCAACAGGACCCTTTACATTGTCTAAAACCCCTGTTGAAGGGTTGATGGACTGTCCCTATCCCAAGTAAAGGAGTCCTTTCACCAAAGCAAACATTATATGCAGTTGCCCGAGGGAGGATTCAGGGAGGATAACAAAGCACACCCCACTCATCAAGTAATCGAATAAAGGACACGGGGGGGCTGGAAACCTCACCAACTTACCGCGTCACTCGGTCAATGCTGGTAGTGTCGGATATGTTGGGTGATCCTAATTGGCTCTACTGAATAGTTTCTAGGATGCTGCACACATAATTGTCACTTGGCGCAAGCTGGAACCTGTTTATTAGAGCCTGTTTGGGGTTCTCGAAAAATAAGAATCTCACGGATTTACGTCTTGTGCAACAAAATGGACATGGACTGGTTGTGGGAATTGCCCGCTTCTATGATACCGCTTGTAGACCTTCCCAATAACTAATCCTTTACTTGAAGGGGATCCCTGGCATCACCGAAGTGAGAAACATCCCCTTGTTCCCACAATCCTGAAAACTTGTCAATATGGTTTTCCACCTCCAATGGCCTTCCTAATCGTCCCTGCGATTCCTGATGGCTCACAATGTTGCAGGCATTCGCAGCAAAGACCCGCCTCGTGTCATACTGCATTGCATGGAAGGCATCGTGCAGAATAAAGTGCCTTGGGCCGGAAAAATCATCTTGAGCTACAACTTGGCAGCCACGTGGCTCTGCACAACCAACCTCTCCGTTTAGCCCCGCATTGGTGAGCCGGCTATGACTTGTCCAGACGTATATGTGATCGCCTTTCCAATCGGCAGCATCAGGCGCAACTGAGGCAGGCGCTACTTATGGACGCAAGGCGGTCGCAAAGCAAATGACCTTTGCTGCAAGGCTTCAGATGCCATCCGCTAGCAACATGCTTGAAGTGACTGCTTCTTGCCACTACGTACTATAAGGAGTGGGCCATGATCCCAGTTAGTATTCTTTAGCAGTACTTGAAAGCCGGATTGGGCCAACCCCCTCTTTAAACATGTTTAAACAACTATTGCTTCAACAATCTCCATTATGCTCCCCAGTAAAGAGGGTCCGGGTCTGGCTGTTTCAGCAAATTTTGCCCAACCTGCACGACCCGCACCAAGCCCTTTTCAGGCCCTTTTCAAAGCGCTCCTTGAATCTGTTCGGAGGCAGACTCAACCAGTCCTTACGTCAAATGAATCGAACCTCTCAAGAGGACCGGACATATTTCTCGCATCTTGAAAGCACATCCATGCGCTGACTTCCGCCAAGGTCGCAATCGTCAAGCTTGTGACCACCGCCGCTGTTCAATCATCAGACCTTCGCGCATATCGCCGGCGAGGCGATCTGAAAACGGCTGACAACAGAACATGACGAGCTCACTTCCTGAGTGGATTGGCCAAAGTCCGAAATGTGTACTTGCCACCACAATGGTCTTCCCAAGAAGCACATCAAGTCCAGAAACTCAGGGAGTGAGGCAAAATGTTGGGCTGAAGGGAATCATCTTCCAGCACCTGAACTTTGTTTTGGATGAGCTCGGCCACGAGGACCTGCTTCTGAATTTATGCTGGGGGGATGGGATTGCGAGGTACGATTGTTCCAAATATTCATGGGAGAGTCACGTCTGTGTGCTGCTTCAACCCTTCTAAATGGTGATTTGAAGGGAAAGAAGCGCGACCCAAAGTAAATTGGAGAAGCCTTCAACATGTAGCTGCTTTAAGGGACCCAGACAGGGGCCGATTTCGTGCATGGCGCTCAGTCAATTTGGCTAAAATGGGTGCTCAGTCAATTTCGTGCATGGTCCTATATGTAGGTGTTGAGAAGCATGTCTAAATAGGTTGGTCCTTAGGAGCCATGTCCCAATGGCAGACGTTGAATGGTTTGACGTGAAACACCGCGGCAGAAGGTGGTCCTTTTGCCGTACACTTTCTTGGCTGACAAGTTTGGCATACCTTGAAAATAAAACCATTACCCTTTTTGGCCTAGAAAGGACAACACTGGTGTGGGAAGAAACAACCAACTCATTGCTTAAGTGTTTGAGGGTAAAGAAAGGGTCCCAATTTCGCAACCAGTGTGCCCATGGGTTGGGGGCATGTTCAGGGCTCCTGGCAGAATGCCCTAAACTTTGCAAGTAGGGAACAAGGAATCCCTGCAAATTACCGCAATATACCAGGGTGTTGTGGTTGGATGTGGTTTTGGCAATATTTGGGACATCCGCCGTATATTCGGATAACTCGTCCTTTGGCAAGGCACATCGTGTGGTTCCTCGGGAGCATGACCTCCCAGCTTGAGCCCAATGCGGTCCCACGGTTCGGTCCATGCGAAGCACTGGTTTTACAGCCAACAAAAGGATGCAGGCCTCGGCGGCAAATGCGGGGCATCGGATCTTGTCCATCTCAAGGAAACCCTCTGCAGGGTGTTCTTTATAGGATGCATGCCAGGTCCGCCTGCTTTACAAGCGGATCATCAAAAGAGGCAGGACATTTTTCGGGGTGTGACAGTGAGAAGTTATGCACATGGCCAAATTCGGCTCCCATTCGTTCGGAATTCTTCAGCAAGTCTTGCGTTCTCGGATCGCAGAGAGATAAGCTCTTTGCGCGGGGGTCCTGGTGCTGCTTCAGGAATTCCTGCCGCCGGCACGTCGGAAGTCGCAGGAAAATTGTAAACGAACAAGTTTACGAAAAATTGCCCAGGAGGACAACCCCCCGGTTTTTGTGGTTCTTTGGGTGGGCCCTGTGTGTCCTCCCCAAACTAAGAATAAACTAACAATAGTATTGTCACGTATTTACATGGGTGTGCGCTTTTTGAAGGAAGCCAAAGGGAAATCACACAGGAAGGGGTTGCCCTGCTTGAAGACAGTTCCTTACCTGGATTTGTCCAACTGACCCCCTGCCCCCGCCCTTTTGTCAAATCCCCATGCCAGTGGGTGGCAGGGAAACCACATAGAAGCGTGTGAACACCAAGGCAGGAAAGAAGCCAAACGGGAAGAATCTGGCGATGCGACGTCACGCATCGCTCACATTCCGAATGGCCCGTACTCCCCCTAGCCTCCCAGGCTGGTTGCATGCAGTTGGTTTACTTGCAATACCCAGCCACCCCGAGGCAAGCTTCTGAAAATCAAAAGGCCGCAAACCAGCTTGGATCCAATCTGGTCAAGAAAAGGATAGCCCAAAGCACCGTAATCTTGAGTTAATTCGCTCGCTTTGCCCGTGGATCGGTGAGCTCGCGAACGACTTTGCCTTTGGTAACAGAGAGTGGCTCCAAAAAAAAGTACTTCGCCACAAACGTGCTGCTGACAAAGAGATAGCGCTGGTCAATGATCAAAGTCAGACTTGAACCGCCCCCTCTATTTTCGACTGAACTGACAGCTCAAAGGACACCACTGACTGCTTGGATCCAGCTGCCTTGTTTTGCACCTCCCGCTCACGCTGATGTCTGCGCCTGGCGCAAGGCAGCGAAAAAGCTCCCCATTGCAAGCTGCCAACATCCTAAGATTTTGCCATGGGCACGAAGACTCCCCTGCAAATTGCCCTAAAAGAAGATTCGTCCAAAACGAATGGCGTTGAACCTCCAGCAGCCAGCTGCAAATGCGCCAGCTACGCTCGCGCGCGTCATCCTTCTCCTGAAGGCTCTCTCCATGGCCCAGCAAGACTCATGAAATTCAGCGACCTCAAATTTGGGCTACCCAAGAATGGCTGACCAACAGAAATACGGCCCCCTTACTTTTGGCAATACATAAACCAAGCATATTGAGCACACGAGCAGTCTTTCTTCCAGGTCAGGCTGACGAATAACTGCAAAGTTCAAAATGGCTTTTGAACAAGGGCTGTGGTGGCTATCACAATGTTCAACAGGCTACAAGCAATATCCCTCTGCTTTTTTGCGGTGGTCTTGGAAGCCGCTTTGGAGACGTCTGGTCCAACCCTAGCTAGGGTCTACTCGATCACCAGTTCAGTGGACTCCACCTCCAAACAAATGCTTGGTGGGACAACACCACCTCATTGGTTAAGTTAAGCATGTTTAAACATCTATTGTCTTTAAACAACCTCATTTGGGGTTTGCTTTCAGTGACCAGGGCTGGTGATTTGAACGTGTTTGCCCAACCCTGATCAACAGGATTCACCTTGGTCATTATCCAAATATGAGGACAGCCACCATGTTCAAGGTGTGTCCACGTACTTGACATATAGTCAGGGCTCTCGGATTGGCACTACAATCAGAGATAGTACTCAAGATCCCCTGCAGGTTGAATCCGAGCCCCGCGCCCGCAAGTCCCGGACCGTCTGCTCCAGCGCAACCTACACACCCGAGGCCACCGCGCAGCTGGCGCTGGAAGTACAAAGTCAAGGGGAATACAAACAAAGACAAACAAAGACAAACAAAGACAAACACATACACACTTATGTGTATATACATATATAATCATATATATATATATACATACATGTGTACACAAATGCAAAGCCCCCCGCAAAACCTACTACGTATGGCACGGAAAATGTCATGGTTGGGTTGGACTGAGCGACGGTGTCTGGGAAATGGCGCATTCATTTCGCTCTACCACAACACAGTTTGACCTGGACTGGCTTGCCTCGTTCGAGATTGGAACAACGTTCGAGATTGGAACAACAGAGTGCTTGCATCTAGCGCTAGCTCCGCAATATGGGGGTGTGTGTTTCTCAGGAAACCAAAAGGACGCCTATTCTAGAACATGGACAAAGCATACGACCACACAGGCAAGTGCTGGACACTAATTTGCCCGGGGAAAAAAAGGTGTCCTTCCCAGCCGGGACAGTCGGTTGACCGCATAGGTTGCCCTGCTTTCTTGGTGCGGGTCATTTTGAAGGTACTACGGTACTCTTTTTGGAGGTTGCCCTGTTTCGAGGCAAACCTCGTGGCCGTGATGGCTCCTTTAATAGCCCTTACATTGTCTAGACTCCGAGGTTGACGACCAGCTCCCGAGTGAAGGGTGTTTTGATGGCAAGAGCTCGCTCGGTTCCGGGACCCAAAGTGCAAAAGCCGCCTTCTCCTGCAAGAGCTGAGTGATGCCTCGGATTCAGATCTGAACCGATTCGTCTTCGAAACCGCAACCCAGAAATGCGGAAATTGCTGGGATTGGCATGGTTTCTACTGGCAGTACTGTTGATGGACAAAATCCATCACCACCTAGGATGGATGAAACCAACTGTTGCGGGATTGTGTCCAGCGACAGTAGTTAAAATATCTGGCTTCCTTGCAATATTTGATGGGCGCCCTTGCGTCGCACAAGGCAATCCCTTTCACCCATAGGCGCCAAGGCCCCCCCTGTTCCCCCACCCACCTGCGCCACGACATAGTTGTGGAACTCACCCAACCCAAATCAACTGCTTCCGCAAGCAGTGGTTCGGTGACTTTGTGAAAACGGGCTAGACAAAAAAGAAAAGACTCTGCCGCCAGAAGCCAAAGCCTCTCTGCGATTCTTCCCCACCCGGATATCACCTTTCTAAGATCGGAAAAGCATCTGGATTTGGGGGGCAAGGGGCTCAAAACTCGCAGAATTCCCAACCCAAACGTGTCACTTGCCCACTTCATGGGCGTTTGGTTCTGTCATCGCTCTTGTCCGCTGAGACCTGGAACAGCGGTCCTTCCATGGCACCTTTAAACGTCACCTCATCCACAAAAACTCATAAGATATTTGATCCAAAAGGTGGCGTTGAAGCCGCCCAAACCCGAATGTCTTGAAGGTACTTATGGAGAACGCCAACCTTCAAGTTGATTAGCAGATACGCCGCGTAGAATATCTGTGTTAACTTGCGGTGACGGTGGAACCATTCGCTGCAACTGCTTTCAACGCGGCGTGACTGCATGTCCTATTCAAAACGCTTCATGGAGAACACAACAATTCGGGAGAGGGGTGGTAAGACGTGGCATCTGCCAGGCTGCGCTTCTGAGCGGCGTCCTCGGACTTGGGCGCCATGTTCAGATCGGGACCCACATCCCGAAATCCGACAAGTGGAGCTGTCGAGTTGTTGGTTGAAGCCGTGCCCTTTGGGATCTCAGGGAAAAAATACAAGTTGGTGGATTGTTTTGGGGGTGGCGTATTTTCAGCGTGCCCGTTAGGCCAGGCTGGTCTTGGGATTTGTTTTCCCGAAAAGAAGAGGCACACTGCCCCACGTCCGATGCCCGGATAACCCCAGTTGCAACACCAGGTTCAGCCATGGTTTTCGCCCGGCAATGGGCCAAGGGTACCCTTCTTAACCGGGCCGGGCAAAAGAGGGCCAGATCAGTGTTCAAATAACACGAGCACAGTAAAGGCTCCGGCAAGGAAATGCTGGTATCTATTTCAAAATTGCGTCCTGCTCGAAAGTGAGACTCGGGTGCATATCACACCCTACCCGCTGTGGCGTTGATGAGCTGTGGCAGGCGGCGGCGTCTATTTTCCAGTCACGGCTCAAGGGAAATGGGTTTTCCTGCAAGTAAGATGTGGAAACCATGCCAAAAGAACAAACAAGAATCCTTCATTTCCGGGCTGCATACATGTCTTCGCGAGTGCTTTTTGGAAGAGGAAGCCACTGGAAACCAGTACAAATATATCAACACATGCACATGTGGTCAAGCCTCCAGGCCATGGTCCTGGCCCCCGTAGAAAGCCCTTTGGGTGGCCTAAGCTGAACCCCAAACAGGGGGCATTTGACCAGCCCGGCGCCATCTGCGCGGGGAGCCCACTGCCGGACGTGCAGCTTGGATCGGTGGTACAGGGTGACGGCAGAGTCCTCCCGGGTGCTCCTGCGCGATTCGACTCAAAGTCGCGGTGTTGCAACCTGCTTCCCAACCCCCTTGTAGATACAAGATCCTTGACCCAGCTGAGAATCGTGTCCTCAAAAGATACACACACACACACCTGCAACTATTGTTGAAACAACCTCCTTTGGGTTCCCCTCTTGAGGGATACCAGGGACCGGTTGGCGGGTGCTTCTCCAATGGCAAAGGGTGCAACCACCCCGGGTGGTGGCCCCTGTGTGCATGTTCACATTGAAAACAACCCAAACATGGTAACTTGAAGATACACGCGCATCCACAAGCGTCGCCAACACTGACACTGGGGGTTGCTTCCACCGAGACAGACACCAGAAACACCTTACTCGTTTCCACCAGTTTTTGTTTGGAGTGTCCCTATATCTCCCCCTTAAACATCACCCCACCAAGAGGCAGCTCATCTTGAAGTGGCAGCCCGCAAGGTGACGTCTAGGCAAATATAGCGGCCCCTGACACACGACATGCACAAGTCATGGGTGGTGGTGCACCCAACCGATCTCGTGTTGTTGTTTTCCTCCCCCGGTCACAGACCTCGAAGAGCCCCTAGGCCTTGTTCAAGCTTTAATAGGTAAGCCCACGC
>CAUJNA010000737.1:85216-97716 GCA_963377175.1 Effrenium voratum | reverse complement strand
TGTTTGTGGTTTGTGTTGCGTCCTCAGGCACAAGGAAATGCTCCAGCATCACATGGGCCCCCCAAAACAAGTTTCTTCGGACGAGGTGGAAATTCTCTCAGGTGCCCTCCTGCGAGCCAGCCGCTAGACTGGTCTCGGGATGTTTCTTCGAGGCACAAAACTGAGGAGTCTGATTGCCCTCGGGAGGGAATATGGCTGAAGGTTTTCAGGTACCAACTAGTCCCTGCAAGACAAACATTTCTGTCCCCCAACCTGCATCTACATATGACGTTTCGGAGCGTCTCAAACCAGCCCTCCAGCGAGCAAGCCCTAGACTGAAGCCCGGGAAATGGACCTGTCGAAATGTCTGGGTGCCTTTCTGGTGCACGGATGGCTTTAGAGACATGTCAAACTTCGTCCAAGGTGGACAAAGGACAACATGGTGGAAACGGGGTGCCATCTTGTAATTGCCCTCACGGTGCACTAACCCAGGGATGGTTGACGGTCAAACGATCCGGCGTCTCAACACGTCTCCAGCAACTGGTTTTGCCAGGTCCACCCGAAACCTGGAACAGATTGACCCCCATGGCTGTCGCAGTTGGAGGTACATGTTAAAACTAATGGGAACCCATTGGAGCCAAATCTGCTTTTAGGGGCAACAACCCAACCCCGAGCTACTGTCTGAAAGGGGAACCGACATGGAACCAGAGGGCTCGGTTCCTGGTTTAACACGTCGAGAGTCTCGGCACGTGCAGCAAAACTTCCCAGGTCATAGGGTCGCTGCGCGCGGGCTTCTCTAAATCCACATCCCAAAAACCAGCTACGGGCTATCCTCATAAGCCTCAAGTCATGCGGCGCTTTGATCCTGACACACCACCCAAAAAAGAGAGAGAAACGTCGCCGCGAGGGAAGGAGCCCAAAAATGATGGGCTCTTCCAATGTGTGGAAAATGGCTTTTGCAGATGGATAAGGCGCAACCTCCCAACTGTTCCCCAGTCAATATGTCTCCGTCCATTGTGGTGATGTTAACTTCGGATGCAGGGGTGATGTTTGTTTTTTGTCTGGACTTAGTTCATGTTTGGGGAGTCCTCGGAATAGTATGGTCCGAATTCATCCCGGGTCAACATTAATATGTTTGTGACAAGTTGCATGAAGGCGACAAATGATGATCAGCCACATGATGCTGAGCATACCCCAGAGATTGACCTTGTTCACCAGTCTCTGCAAATCCTTGGCCAAACGGATCCAACCCCCACCCCCACTGCAGCAAGGTCTCTGCTTTTCTGGTTAAAGGGAAAATGAATGGAAATCCAAAATCCCAAAGGCTGTAAAGCCAGGTTAAGTCGGTTAAGTCTGGCAATATTGGATGGCACTCTCGTTATCAGGAAAGCGAATGGGACGCCATGCATCCTTCTGGCCAATGGAATCCAAGTAGAAGGAAACGGCGTGCCCCGCCAAGTTCAGGAGCATGAAGGTCATGCCCACCAGGAAGTACTCCTGACAGAACCGTCCAGCTTGGAACTTGTGGCAAAATAATCAGGGGCACCTTCAAAGGGGCCCGCTCCAAGCTGCCCTGGTGCCCTTTGATTCCTGGGTTGCAAGCCCTCTTGGAAGAAACGTCCCCACATCCAGTCCCAATATCCTGGCCGGCACAGGCTGGATGCGCGAATGTATGAACCCATACAATAAGATGTTGGGCTGCTTTCCTTGAAAACAAATCCTGCACCAGTTGGCAAGTGGTAGGGCCATCGGTTTCAACATGTAACTGGCTTTGTTGAGACATGGGCTTCTCTCCGCAAGGAGCGAGCGCTGGGCTTTGCGCCTCCATCCAGCTGATGTCGCCGGCGGAGGGGAGCAAGTTCAGCAGCCGGTTCCGCAAGTTGGTGACGGACACCAGCGCCAGCATCCTCGGCCCGCTGGGTATCTGTCGAAATAAGACCCGAGATGTGGCGGTGTCCTTCTTGGCTTCTCTTCGAACCAAAGAGAAAAGGGGTTCCCACAAGACAGCACACAGCCTGCTGAAATGCGTCGAAACCAGTTGGACCGAATCTCAGAAGCCGTCTATAAAGCTTCCATGCTTTTTCCTAAGCAAGCAGACCAGAAGTCGAGAAAAGATTCTACGAACTTCAGGCATAGGGAAGATGTTTGGTTGTTTCCCTAAGTCCAAAGCCTGGGCAAAACCATTCCCAGCAGTTTCCTTTTAGGGGATCCCCGTACGGTTTGTTCCAAAACCCCTGAATCGATTCCCGACATCTCGAGCCAGCAAGCAAAAGGGTGTCAAATCAGGGGGCCCCACTTCATGGTTGATTTCTTCTTGGGTGTCTCTTTTTTTGAGGGACCCCCCAAAATGGATTCCGGATTTCATTCTGGTTTCCCCTTACTCAAAAAAGGGGTCCCCCCCCCAAAAAAAAAACACAGACGAGCCACCCTCTTGGTTTCCACACAGGTCCCCATTCAGTTCAAACCGAAGCGGCGTGGTGGCCACCCGCGGCATAGACATCTTCACGTCCAACGTGAAGGCCATGAAGCCCATCCTAACCCGAGAAGTCGGCGTCCCATGCGATGACAATCACCGAGCTGCCACGAGAACAGTACCCTCCTGTCCGCGTTTGGAACCCTCCAGAGGGTCCCCTTTTAAAAGCAACGTCGTCTTCCAGGACCCCTCAGGCAAGTTCCATGTTTGACAGGAGGGTAAGCATAGAGTTACCACAAAGAATCAGGGACTGCTCTACATTCTATCTTGGCCAGCTTGAAGGAGCAGGATACGGTAACCTACTTGGAAAACACACAATGGTGTCTAGGCTATAGGCAGGGTTAACCACTTACCCCTTTCAGAAGGGTTGCGCATTGAGATGAGGGACACAACTTCGGCCTTGAAGCCCTGGGTGGTAGCTAGGGCCATGCTATCCCCATGTAAACTCACTTCCTGAGTGAGTTCGCCAGAAAAAGCAACAACAACTTGCTCCGTACCGCTAAACTCATCTCCAAAAAAAATACAGTCCACCCACTCGGAAAGTGAGTAACCCCTTACACTCGCGGGGTTTGGTCATGCAACTCGGAATCCTGGTGAAGGGCCGGGTCTGAAGGCGTTGGGCGATTCAACCTCCGGTGAAACTGGTTTAAGCAGCGCGCCAAGGGTTTTGGAGCTGAAGGACACAACTTGGGTATGTGTCACAATAGGGAGACACCCGGAATGATACTGAAAGGGCAAACTGAAAGAAAACAACAATGCTGGGTACCCTGTTTCTGTCAAACCTCCAAGCTACCTTTGGTGTTGTGAGTTCAATTACAGGTTCGGGCTGGAAGAAAAATAGGGGGCCACCCTTTGGTTCGAATGAGGGAATTTGAAAACACGCAAACGCCCTTTGGGAGCACCTGCGTCAGAACTAAACTCCGGTTTTGGGCGCTGGCGAATGCTCCAGGACACTCGCACTCGCCGAATCTTTCATAGAACACGCAGACACCAAAATGGAGCAAACACAAATGATCGGTCGGGGGTCAACGCAAACAGGTTGGGGCAACATAGCCCATACTTTCTAATATTCGCAGGTAAATGGGGATGGAAAGCATTTCAGGGTTGGGAGATTTGGCCGCCTGTGTAAAACATGGCCCGCTACCTCCCATCGGCTTCCCTTTAAAGAGGATGGGGTGGATGTTCAAACAAATGCTGCCCGATGGACTTCACTGCGAACTGTGCAGACCACAGACCACAGGCTGGCACATGCCCTTTGAACAAGGAGCTCGTGCACCTGACAATCCTGCATTGGTTATGCGGCTTTGGTCTGCAGTCACCAGTGGAAGCGCATGGCGCTCTTGCTTTCGTGCTTCAGCGAGAGAACATTGCCATTGCTCCCATTGTGGACCGCGCAAATTGACTGTGCAAATAGTCCATGTAAAAACAGTGGCGGAAAGGTCTGCTCTGCGCCCGTTCGGTGCTAGCTCAGACTGCGCAAACACGCACAGACTCTCTCTTTCCGCGTGGTGCACCCCCGAGTTCGTGAGGCAGGCACTGACCAGCCACAAGCCAAGTTCCAAAACGGCTTCTTTAAGGGAGAAAACCAAAGGCCGCCCAACCCCCCCCCCCCCCCCCCCCCCCCCGCCCCCCCCCCCCCCCCGCAAAAAAGAAAGAAAGAAAGTTAATAGAACCTTCTGAAAGTCTTTCCGGGAAAAGCAGGACCCCCATGTCTTTCCTTATCAGCCGCGGGTCGCACTGAACATCAGCGAAGGCCACATGTACGAGTTGAAGAGTGGCGCCCACTGCCTGCCCAGCGCCATGTCTGAATTGAGCAGCGCGCAAAGCCGATTGACTGTTGGGTTTTATCAAGATGGGTATAACATATGCTATATAGGATTTGTTGATGAAACCAGGTAGTGAAAACACCTACTAAATTGGCCAATGAGATGTCGGGCACTGCTCTATTGGGGTGTGTCCAATACGTGGCACCCACTTGTCTAAATTGACACCTGATCTCAGGACCCCTTTGCAATCATGCTTAAGCGTTTAAACACCTGCGTTAAAAAAAAAGGGGAAAAACAACTCCTTTAGGTTTCGGTTGAAACAAACTCTGCCAACAGCAGGCGCCGAAAGGCACGTGAAAGGGAAAGAGCCATTCGAGGGTCCCGGCTCGTTTGCCACAAACCTGCCTGACGCCCTCCATGGTGCAGCGGACGAGTTCATCATCCAGCCGCTCGCAGACAAAGTCCTTCCAGTCGAAGCCGACGTAGGACGCCTGGACCTGAGCCAAGTTGCAATTTGCGTTGGGTTGGAATCCGAAGGCTTTTCTGACCTAAGACTGGCTAAGGTGTACACACTTGCGCCCCAAAACAACGCAGAAATCTGGCAACAACAACATCTTGGAGAAACTGAACAAGTAAAAAAGTGTTCGTTCCATTCTCGGTTGGCCTTCCGAAGTCCGGCAAAAACAACTCCGACTGCGAATTCGGAAAGAGCCCAAAAGAAGATATTCCATCAGAGAATGGTGGCCTTTTTGACGGCTTGTTCGAGGAGCTTTTGTGAACTCGGCCCAAAGGCACACCCAACAATGAGACTTTCGGATTCTAGTCCATATCTCGTCTGCCCTGGAATGTGTATATATATATATATACATACTGATCTTGGAGAAGACTTCACTGAAAGGGGACATATAGGAAGCCCTGTTTCGAGTCAGTCGAAGAGCAAAGGTTCTCAGAGGCCTTTGCCACCTTGCCAACCACAGCCAGCGAGAAAGCCACGCTTCCCAACTTCCGTGCGAACAGTTCGATCCTAGTTGACCATGCGAGGAAATGAAGGCTAGCAAAACGAATAGAAGTAGCAGGAAAGTATGGCAACTCACGAGAAATGGCAAGGAAAAGCTACAGTCGCGAGCCCAGCTACCCGTGAACAGCGGGTAGGTTCGGGACAGGCTCGGATGCGAAACGCCTTGGAATCAACGCCTTTCACGAACCTCCAAATGGCAAACCTGCTGCGGTCTTTCGAGGTCTCCCAACGGGCTCACATCGGGCTCACAACTCTCCGCATTGGGATGGCAAGATCGCGTTTGCAAACTCAAAATGGTGAACCCTCTGCGGACTTTCAGCTGGCGTAGAAGTGTTGCGTAACGGTGTGGCTGCGCGGGCTGTTGGCCCTTCAATTTTTTGAACTCTTTGCGCACTTTCGGCTGCTGACATTCAAACACTCTTGATTGATGAACGGTGAACCCTTTCTAGACTTTCTGCGGGTGCAGATTCAGGCGTTGAACTTTCCCATTGGCACGGTCAAATGCCGCGAGTGGCAAACATCAAATCGCGCCAGCTGCACGGCGCCCAGTGAGTTGCAGTATTCGTTTTTGAGATAGTACGCTTTCGCGGCTCTGGCTCGCAAATCGCAACTTTTGGCACGCCAAGACATCGCAGCTGGAAAATTGCAACTGTCCGCGAAGTACACTTTTGCAGCTCCGGCTCGCAAATTGCAACTTTTAGAAGAAAAGTAGGAACTAAGCTCAGTGGGGAGCAGTTCAGGCCACTGTCAAGAGAACATACTGACGCAGCGCGTGTGAAAAATGTTCAGCCGGGCGGGGGGCGCGGCATGGGGTTGCTTGACACAGTGTTTGGCCGGATCCTGTGTTGCGCCTTTCGAGTGGTGACAAATACAACGTCCACAGTGAGTCAACAATGGTTTGGCGCGCTTGGCACGAGCGCACGAAACGTTGGGGTACCACCCCTCATTTATCTGCCAGGTTCCACTTCAGTTCGGGGGTGTTAAAAAAACACACACCAACAAACAAAAACTAGGTCCCCGGCCGGCACAGTGCATTTGGTGATGACGGTCTCGCCATTGATGGTTTGGCTCTCGCTGTCTCCTGCACTGAAAACAACAACGCAGGGGCAGGTTTGGCACAGCACACATCTTCATTTTGTGTGATGATCACCACGGCTCTCTCTTCGGCTCTGCAAAATTGCGGTCCATGTGGGCAGCCAAGCATGATGCTGAAGATCAAATTGCCAGGCTTCCTTACCAGCAGAGTGCCAAACTGCAACCACTCCATACAAGTGGCAAGAATCAAAGAGCCTCTCTGACTGCTTTATTGTCTGGTGGTTTTGTGGGAACATTTGCAAATGTTACGCTAATTCAAGAAATAAGGGAGATCCAAGTAAAGCACACATTCATCACGGTGAGCTGTGTTGCCCCTAGGTGAGCTTGCAAGCAACAACCGAGTGTGCTGCACCACAGCTGCACATGGAGCCTCAACCGCCTGCCCCAGCGCTTGGTTCGGCGAGAGACAGGGCAAAAATGACAATGAGGATCCACAAGAGCAACCAAGTCAAAAGATGTGCCGTGCACTCGACCAGTGGGACTACGGAACGGCTGAGTGATTGTCTGCTCATGAATAGCTCCCTCAAGTGCTTGCAGGGTAAAAACAGCTGCTGTGTCACAATACGGTAGTTATTGCCACAAGTTCAGCTCGCAAGGTTCCTGCGGCCATCCCCACTGAGTGTGTCATCACTGATTTGCACCAGCAGAACCACACATAAGCTTAGAAAGGGTCCGCTAGCATATGCTCCCAGACACTTGCTGCGACAGGCTGTTTTTGTGAATCTGTTTTCCTGGCTGAAACAACTTGCCAACCTCGAGCATCAGACAAAAAAAGCCTTCCAACCTCTGCTCATTTGATCACTCCGAAAGCCAATTGAAAGCGGAGGCCAAGGTGGATTTTTGGAAAAGTAGAGGGCATTGACAAATGATTGCAGCCAAGCAAGAACCAGTGCCACCGGTGTTCAGGCAAACTGACCTGAAAAGAACACCTATCTTGGCTCCAAGTCTCTGGATGCTGATTGAAAGCCCAACCCTCTTCATGTCAAAGGGGTAGCAGGACCTCAGTTGACGAAAGGACCCGGAAACTACAGAAATTTGACCGAAAAGGGAAACCAAAAAGTCAAATAAAACCCTGTTCAAAGGCTGGCATTGGGCAAGTGAGCGACATCTCAAAGTCGTTCGCCGCTTGCGAGAAGTCGCCCACGTACACGGTGCTCGCAGATTCGGCGTCATCTCCTGTTTCTGGATTCACCACCGAGATCACGCCCATCTCCCCTGGCATGGTCTTTGACTCGCTGGTTAAACAGGGGTTCCCCCTGATTGGCGCCTGTTTTGTCGACCCCCGAAACTGTTTTATTGTTGACCCAAAACCAAGGGTAAGGAGTCCATTACAGATTATGGACTTGGAAATACAGGGAAGTTGTGGCTTGCTCTCAGTAGGCAATGTCTAAGGGTTGGGAATGAGCCGTTTGGGATCCCCTGAAAAATATGAGGGATGAAACATAGTTGACCTCCAAAGAGTTGATTTTCTTGATAGCTAGTACAGAAACAGCCCAAAGGGTTGACTGACAAAAAGTCGTACCAAAGAGCAACCAAGTCACGCTTATCGCCCTGCCCGAAATTCTCCACATCGATGATAGCGCGAGGCTGATTCACAAACCGCGTTGCACTTGAAGGGTACATCTGAGCGAACAAAGCACACCAGACAGGCAGCACTGATATTCCTTCATGGAGAGCGTCCCATGTGCCATATGTTGGTCCTCTCTGAGAGGAAACTTTCCCTTTACAGAGTCCATTTCGTCATTGAGAGCCACATATCATGCACGCGACACCCAGGTGCCAGCAAGCTGAACTGCGTTATTTCCTGTTGGGACTCCGGTGACATGTTAACCAAACAGGAAAAATACCCAGGGTTGGACCGAAGTGGCTAAGTTTCTGTAGCATGTCTTGGCTCTTAGACCCTCTGCTGTGATCCATTTCGCCTGCGACCAAGGCACTGAGATCACCGTCAATCGGCCCTGTATGACTTTGCGCGCATCGTCGAAGCCCAGAAACAGATCCCAGGCAGGAAGTACTGTCAGCGCAATGCCTGAGAGAAAACAGAAGTGAACAGGCGATTAAACAAGAACTCATGGAGAAAACTGAAAAAGAGCTCACAAAGCTCACAGTTGGACACGAAAGGGGAACAAATAACTCCCGCTAACAACCTAGTACACACGGACTCGGATGTCCCGAAATCTTCAGGATCTTACAAGCAAAGGCCGACCCACCACACGCAGACAGACACACGCACACACAGACAGAGATACAAAGACACACACAGACAGACGCAGACAAACACAGACACAGACAGACACAGACAGACACACACACACACACACACACACAGACACAGACAGACACAGACAGACACAGACAGACACAGACAGACACAGACAGACACAGACAGACACAGACAAACACACACACACACACACACCCACGCACACACACACACACACACACACACACACACACACACACACACACACACACACACGCACGCACACACGCACGAGCGCACGCACACACGCACACACGCACTCGCGCACTCGCGCACTCGCGCACTCGAGCGCACTCGCGCACTCGCGCACTCGTGCACACACACGCACGCACACACTCCAACCCACAACGCACGCACTCCAACGCACGCACGCCGCAACGCACGACACGAGCACGCACGCCACAGCACCCACCATGCCACCCACTCAAACACCCACTCACCCACGCACCACCACCTGCACAGCCACTGCACCCACTCCGCCCAACAAACCCACGCACGCACGCACCCACTGATCCCCATGCACCTAGCGCACCCACGCACGCACGCACCCACCCACACACCCTCACACCCACAAACCCACCAATGCACCCACCCACCCACCACCCACCCACCCACCCACCACACACACACACACACACCACGCACACACACACACACCCACCCACCCACCCACCCACCCACCCACGCACGCACGCACGCACGCACGCACGCACGCACGCACGCACGCACGCACGCACGCACGCACGCCACGCCGGCACGCCACGCACCGCACCACACACACACACACACAACACACACACACTTATCTCGAGAGCATCTCTTGCAGACACAGCGATTGTACGAAAGGGCAATGAAAAAAACATCATCCTGCAGTGTCAAAATGTCACATCATCGAAACCGAACATAGAAGTAAAAAACAACAGTGGTAAAACATACCGAGGAAACACCATTAGGTCACGAAAGGATGGTCAAGAGTACCCTGAAAATGGCCCATTTTCCGGTATCTCGTCTTGCTGCCTCGCTTTGTTAGACCAGGTCCAGCACTAGACGCCGGGTCCCCCTGCAATGTGGAATTTCCGTCAGTGCTCCAGGACGCTTCACACACACGGAGCCCCAACTGGGGCGACATCACTTGTGCAAGGCCCATTGAGTCTTGCAAGCATCAATTGTGCGAGAAAGTCTTGTGGCGATGACTGACCACGCATACTTGGCTTTGGAAATGGTCTTAAGGGAACGGAGGAGTTCAATCTCTCCCTCAGTCCAAGGCTGCGAGGCTTCAGGTTCGGCCTCAGTAGAGGCATCAGTCCTGGTCGATGTGGTAGCTTCGCTTGGTCCACGAGCAGGTTTTGGATGCCGTAGATCGTGAGGAGGCCAAATCACGTGCGCGGCGAGCTCGTTTTTCGCCGGGAGAAGTCGGAGGAGGGGTGGGCGGAGCCCAATGATCAGGGAATTGTTCGTCATGATCAGTGGGAAGGTGTTCATCTGGAGCATCAGGAGGTGGCTCAAAGAGGTCCTCGAGGGGGGCCAGGAGGGGTGTTGGTGGTGAGTTGGTCAGGTCCTCAATGGCGGGGTTGAGCGAGGCCTCCGGTGCCAAATCAGGTTCGGCAGTCGGACTCTCAGTGAACTCGCGGATGGTGGCGATGCCTTGTTGGGCAATGCCAAGGATGAGTTCGAAGTCTTGGAGCAGCTGGCGTGCTGTGTTGGTATCCATGCTCGCAACGGATTTTGGTCAAACAGTCAAACAGCTGCGACACGAAAATCAGGTCAAATCTGTCAGGATGCAAAGGCAGAGAAGAAAACCAGTGTGGTTTCGCAAAGGACGGTTTTTCTTCTCTTTGTAAGGTGAAACCGTGTTGGAGGTACAACCTCTTCAACATTGCAAGATCCTGATCTCGCTGAAATTCAGGAAAGGAAACTCGGCTGATCAGCGTGCGTCTGGAATAATATCCAGATTCCTTATGTATCATTGGTGCGGCTGACTTGACGGAGAGCATGTTGTGCTTCTCATGCGAGGGGATGAAGGAGATGGTGCTGCTTGTGAGGTTCAGTCGGAACCCCAAGAAGTCCAGGGCGGCTTCTGTTTCCAGGAAGATGTCTCCTCCATAGAAGTGTTCGTCGCACAGTATGTTGGCTGCCTGAGTCGAGAGCCACCTGGGGGTTGCGATCACGAGTCTGTTGTCCACGTAGCGGAGCAGGAGAGTATCTTCAACGGAGCGAAGTCCCGATGTGATGTGAGTGTTGGTCCAACATTGTTCGGCGACCGCGATCACCATCAAACAGAGAGCTGGGGACGCGGGGGATCCCATCGGTGCCCCACGTGTTTGCCTGAATGAACGCAGGCCGACAGAGAAGATCTGCATGTCAAGGGTGGCCTGAATGATCTCGGGGATGTCGTCGAGCCACAGGGTGCGTTGTGTGGGTTTGTGTCGGCGACGGCGTCCGTTGTAGACGCGGGTGATGGCAGAGGTGTCAAGTGTGTCCACTGTGAGGTGTGTGGTAGAGGAGTGTGGTTGTCGTTGTCGGTACCAGGTTAGCAGTAGTCGCCAGGCGAGGAAGGGTGCAAGCATCGGTCTCGAGGGGCCAGGTGGAATGAGGCCCCGGAATTGTAAACTGGATCGAATGGCGGAAAGGCATGCCTGGTGGTGTGGTTCAGGCAGGTGTGTGGCTATGCGATGAAGGACATAGAGAGCGGCGGGTGGGAAGTCTCTGCTCCGTATGTAACGGATGGCATCAAATCGTCGTAGAGTGTTGCAGCCAAGATCGCCCAAAAATCGCCACAAATCCAGGCGGTTGTTCATGCGCTTGGCCAGGAAGGCCTGTTGTAGGGCGATGGGTAGTCGTAGTCGGAGGCGTTTTCGCCAGATGGTGGCGAAGCCCATGTGCCGGGATTGGGAGAAGTCCAATTGGCGTGTGAAGCCCGTGCGTGGCCGGAAATGTCTCTCGATGAAGCCAAAATTGAGAGACGGTTGCAGTTCCTGGATGTAGAACTGTTCAGTGGCAAATAGGTCCGTTGCTGGAACGGCAGTGTGAATGGGCACCGAGGTGTAGTGGTGGAAAATGTCAAAATGTGCCCACCACCGGACTGCTAGTTCGGCATTGACCAGATGATGTCGCTGAACTTGGAGTAGTTTGCGAAGTCGGTTGTGGTCCCGTGCCATGAGGGAGGTGCGAGTGGCTCCGAGGTAGAAAAAGGTCTGCCACTTTGGATGGCTGGTGAATCTCAGATAAACCGCTGAAGGGACAAGCTGAGAAGAGAAATCGGAAGCAGGGTTGTCCAGGCCAAGTCGAGTAAGCCGGGCTTTCAGTCTGCCGGAACCACAGGAGAGATGGCAGACGTCAAGTAGCTGAAGCTGTGCGAGTAGCCAGGAGCAAAAATGACGTGCGGTGACGTCATCGGTTGGGAAGAACCGAAGAGTGAAACGGAGGACAGTGAGAAATTGGCAGCAGTGGTGTTGCCAAAATTTGTGCTGCCTGGCTGTGCGTCGTTGTCGGTGTGCTGTTGAGAGTCACTGGTAGAAGTGACTCGCAGCGGCCAGGATGCGGCCCAAGGCCGATGACCCCAGCTTTGATAGGGTTCGCACCGGGATGCCCCATAGCACAGCGGCTCGTTCGAGTTGGGCTCTGGTGTCGGAGTCCAGTGTGGTTGCCCATTTTGCGCAGTCGTTGGACCAGCTTTTTAGGACTTGCGTGCTCTCTTTGCTGGTTTTCTGGGAGGTGATCCATCGCTGGACTTTGGTGTCGGAAATGTCGGGTGGGAAGTTGTTGGTGAGCCATTGGCAAACGTGGGGAGGTGGTTGGAGCAAGTCGCGGGGCTCCTTCCAAGTGGGTGGGGAGGGGAGGGGGGGAGGGGTCGGGGTGCCGCCGTGGGTGGAGGGGGCTGGAGGGTTGCCGCCGTGGGGGGGGGGA
>CAUJNA010000737.1:70900-85116 GCA_963377175.1 Effrenium voratum | reverse complement strand
TGAAAACCAGTAATGGCCATAAGCCTTCGTCATGGCTTCCCTTGCTATGCTCTGAACCAATATTGGAGTATGCCCTGGTTGAGACTAGGGAAACTTCGGTGTCAGCCAGTGATTTGGAAGTAAATGCCACGGGGTGAGGACTGTTCAACCCGGGTCACATAATGCGTGAGCATTCATGTAGGGGGTACTTGCTTTGATAACACGCCTGCACGTCTGTGATCCCATGGAAATCCATGTTTGGGCCGGTTCCTTTGGTGCGGTTCCCCATGATGAGGCCATGATGCATAGTTTGGCCGAAACAAGTTTCTTGTTGTTTGTCGCTTAATTGGTCTTCCTAAACAATATAAGGTACAGCAACTCAGGGAGTGAGATAAACTAGGGGCTCATACCAGGGGGTCGTAGCATTCAGCCTCTGACCGAACCTTCTACGGGCCCAACCACGCGCTTTTCCCTGAGTGAAGGGTACGTCTGATGTCTACCCACTACGTACTTGGTTGCCTTTGTACCAGTTTCTCCTGCGCGTGGTTGCGATCTCAGACCCTAGGATTAATTACATTCACCAAGGAATCTCTGAGTTGCCCACCGGCCGATTGGGGGTGTCTTTCTTCAAGGGACCCCACAAAATGGTGGTTCTCCTTTTAGCTTCGCTTTGAAACCACAAAAACAAATATATTCAGAAAAAGACACCCCCATTTACTATTTATTATGTGCAAATTTTGCACATAAGTCCTAGTTGTTTTGGATCAGCTTGGGCTCCTTCCTGGTTCAACAAGTCTCAAACACTGGCCAAAGACCATCGGAAACGCCACCTACGATCCACGGCCTTGTATTCTTAACCTAAATAGGGTGCACAAAACACAAGCATGAAAACAAGTGCCGCATGGCAGGTGGCACGTTGCATGCAAGCCGACGGCAAGCTCCTTGGCATCGATCTCCTTAGACCACTCTTTCGCATCGGGTTGGGGGGCGTTCAACCCTACCCTTTGCGCAACATGAATGAGGCGCGGTCAAAATTAGGAATGTTCCCGCAAGAGGACACGGCAAAATTCGGGCTCGTCCCCTGTGTTCCTAGAAAAAGCAGGGCTCGTTGCCTTATTCTGTGCCCCTCCCATTTCACAGACCACAGCCCAATAGAACCTAGCTGACAACGAGTTTCCAAGCAAACTGATCTAAAAGTATAACCAGCTTTTTAGGGTATCATGTTAACCTCTGACTAAAAGAGGAGGCACGTGCCACGGAAAACCATTCTTTTTCAAAACCGTATTTGGAGTGTAGGAGGCACCTATGGATGCGAAGGCCAGCCGCATTGGGTCTCTCGCTCTCTCTCTTGCTCTTTCTCGCTCCCTCAATTGACGTTGGGTCGGCCTGCCAAACAACACGAAAACGGGAGACGGGGGTTGCGGGTTGCGGGGTTTTGGCCTAGCTAGCATTCATATTTCCCTTTGACTCCAAGACTTTCCAGCCGACTGTCCAGAGTCCAAGAGTGCTGGCGGGGGAAATTTTCCCCTGGATAAGCCTAGGATAAGCCAAGGATGAGCCCCTACGTGGGCCTTATTAAGGGTTCACAGGTGATAGCCCCCCTCCGATAGCCTCCCTGGGAAAAACCCATTAAGCAGTCGCTGTTTGCAACTGAAGTGCACGATCCTGCGCCGAGGTGACTTGCAACCTGCACCAAAAACGCAAGTGCAAGCCAGACTGTTGATGGACAAAATCTGCACCAAATGTCTTGAAGGTGGTGTGTCATGTGTATCCCCCAAAATTGTTACGTTTCATCCATAGTGCCATAGGTGGTGCTGTGGATTTTGTGCGACGGTACCTCTAGCTGCAGGTCCGTGGAGAAACTCCGTTGGCAAAGATGCATGTTTGCTTTTGGAGACACTGGCACTCCAACCAAGGCATTCCCCTCCTGGGGGCAGAGGCAACTCTGGCGACTTTGAAAGGAGCTGGGATCACCCTGTTGCGCTTCCAGCCTCAGCAGCAAGAGCCAAATGGCAGCATTGCATGCGCCACAAGCGCCCATGGCTCCTGCTTTCCCAGCCCAAGGCTGTTCAGAGTGACGAGTTTGTCAAAGCTCGTCTCATGCTGTGAAGTTCCAGAAGACTCCAAGCAGCCCATCCATTTGGGGCTTGAAGCTTGTCTGCATACCTGCGCCTCCTATGCTCTGCTTGAGCTGATGCGTACGCAGGCTCATGCGTGTGACACGGGTGTCATGATCAAAACTCCTTTTGCATGGTTCCCTTACAAGGTTCCCCAAGAATGTGACCCACCTTCGGAACCAATCTCAAGCCGCTTTTCGCGGGATTGTGTTGCGATGCTTCTCTGATTCACCACACCCGACATAAGGAGCGGAATCGATCGTTTTGACGGATCTGTGAGCTTGTGAATCACTGCCCAGATTGTTTTGGGATCCATTGTGCAAATACTGGTGTGAAGCCTCAGCTCCCCTGTAGACTAAGTACTGAAATATTTGGACCGAACCCCACAGAGCAAATACTGAAGCTCCCCCATGAGACATGCCGCAATGGCGAAACGCGCCAGTCTAATTTCCTTCTCACCGGGTACGTGTTCAAACAGGGGGACCCAGAAAGATTTGTCAGTGCTCCTTCTGGTTTGTGTTTGCACCTACCCGAAATTGCAACGGCAACCTTTTACTACTTTGGCGCCCTTGTGGTTTAGTCCTCTTTGAGAGGCTGGGAGCGACCCAGCCAATTGGCTATTCCGATGCCAAATGCACAAACCAGGCACAGCAGTGCCTACAAACGCCGGCGGCTCATCCCTCAACAGCCAGACCTGGCGATGAACAACATGAGAGCCGAACAAAATCACCGTGCTTGCCCAAGAGGACAGCAAATCGAGAAGTGTGGATGATGTCTGCAGAGTCTTTTCAGAGTTGTTCTTTTCATGATCTCTCTTGAGTCTTTGCAGAGCTCTTTCATGTGGTGCCTCGATGGTCAGTTGTGTTTCACCAAATGCCGCAAAGCAGCCGAGTTCGCTCGCTCGCCTTGAATGAAATCAAATTCATTCAGGTTGGGGATATTGTCGCAGGGAGCTGAAAGGGGCGCGTGTGTTTTGATTAGTTGGGTTGCAACCCGCTTTTCTAAAACGGGTTGTTTGGTTGATATATATATATATATGTGAACGCCCCGCTCCCGTGGTGAGCTCGTACTCCCAGCTCGCCTAACATATATATATATATATATATACATACATGTGTATATATATATACAGTATATACAAATATATGTTTATGTATCTATTTATTTGTTTATTTATTTATTCATTCATTCATTCATTCATTCATTCATTTATTTATTTATTTATTTATTTATTTATTTATTTATTTATTTATTTATTTATACACACATAAGTGTGTGTATATGTGTGTACATATAAATACGTGTTTATGCATGAGGGTGTCTTATTTGAGGGTACCACTTTGGGTTGGTTTTGTAAGGGAACGGACAGCATGCACGATCATTCTTGCGGGTGCCAAACATAAGGCGGGCCCAAAACATGGGGGGGGATTGTCCTGTGGTTGAGGGGAAAAAGCGGAAAAGACCTGTAGCTTTCCTTTGAACCAACCGGAAAAAAGTGGGAGCTCTCGCAGGGGTGGGGCGGGGGGGAACCCCTCCCAGTTCCCTCCGAGGCACCCCAATGGCCGCGAGTGCCAGGGCGACGACTAAGCGGAGCGCCATGTCTGGCCGGGTTGCCGACGGCAAGACATGGGTGGGCCTTTGGAGGGTGCCCTTCTTGAGGGGTTATTAAAGGCTTAAAGGACAACCGGACAAACATAAACAAATTTCTGTGGTCCCTACACACATTTCCCCCAAAACAAGGCATGAACCAAACGTGCCATGAACCTGTTTAAGTTGCTAGGTTTGCTGGGGGGAATATGAACATATTGAGGTGTATGGGAACCATGACCATGGTCATTCACAAAAACCCAGAGTTACAAACCCCCCTTTTAACTTCTGTGAAGTATCCCCCAGATCTGAAGGGTTGCACAAGCACCACTCTCCCCCAAAAACCTACATCCCCCGAATCGGTGAGCTCGCCCTCAGACCTGGACTGATCCCAGGCCTCGGCGACTCGGAAGCGCTGAGACGCTGAGACGCTGAGAGCCGAGAGACAAAGAGAGAGCCGAAGGAAGCCGAAGGAAGTCCTTGGGGAGATCCCGAGAGCTCCCTGCCAGAGCTCCCTGCCAGCCCTTTCGTGTGACCGGCAAGCAAAGAACCCATGTGAGCCACAGTAATCGTTCTATCCTCCAATGAGATTAGATTTGCCATGTCCTAAACTTCGGAAAAATCGATGGTATGGCAAATGGCTTGTGTATTCAACCAAGTGGACGAAAGCGGCACCTGATCAGGGACCGGTCAAAAACAGCCCAGAATTGATGGTTTATCCTGTTGGTTTCCCCTCGACTGGCCTCATTAAAGTAGGCTTGAGGAAAGTGATGCCGGCAAATCGAACCTTGATAGGCCAGGAGTCCAATAATGGGCTCTGTTCTTGAGGGCTCCCAAAAATAAGGCTGGGGCTGGAAGGGTTGCGGTGGGAATATGCCGGAGTGTTGCGTCCGGCGAACTATGATCTTCAGGCCTGAAATAAGTTGAATTCCCCAAAGGAACGCAAACCCCCGGCAAGTGACATCGCTGCAACCGAGCAGGGTGGTAAGTGGATAGTGACTATGGTTGGATGCCTCCAAATAAGTGGCTGTTTGTTTCAGGGCCGGTTTTAGAGGGGTTACGGGCCGGCTTAGGGTGGGTTAGGGGCTTACTTGATTATCCCAAGGGAGGTGTGTCATGTCGAGACATAACCCACAAGTCCCACGGCCAACAGATGCAGTTCTCCCAATGAATATGGGAAACTTGCCTTTCGCGCCCGCCCCTGGTTTTTGTAGGAGTCCCCCAATATCCCCCCCGCAAGTTACCATACACTTGACGATTTGACCAAACCTCACAGGCATCCAGCAAGCGGCGCAATCGCTGCTTTTTGTCACACGCATTTGCTCCCTACCACGGACCCCAAGAACTGGTCGGCCCGTCTCTTGTCCAGCACTGTGCCACGGAAAGCCCATTGGCTGACACCTGGCTCACACGACCTTCGGCTGCTGTCAAGCCATGAAGGTGGCTGAAGGTGCCTTCGGCGTTTTCTAGAAATATATATATATACATGTATTAGGATATTGGATATTAGGTATTAGATATTGGGTATTAGATATTGGATATGACTTTTGTATAGGTCTAGATTTAAATGTATATATATATATGTACATAGAGATAGATACAGTATTGGATAGTAGATATTGGATGTGGATATTCGATATAGATAGAGGCATAAGGTATATGAGGTATGTGATAAATTGTGAAATGGTATTTTATATATGAACTATGAAATATTACATATGACATATGATATATGATATACGCGTATGCATGCCAATATGAACATCACTATTGTGTGTACATCAAGACTTGTACATATGCTCAAAAACTACTCGCTGATTCACATATGTGCGTATATATATATATATGTGTCTTGGTGGGTTGGCGGGCGGGCGGGTGGATGGGTTGATGGGTGGGCGGGTGGGTGGGTTCTGAGTGTGGTGCTTTGGAGTGTGGTGTTTGGAGAGGGGTGGGGTAGGGAGGGGTGGGCGGGAGATCTTCATCATTGCCGAAAAAGCAAATGAGGCAAAACTGGGGTAGGATAAGATGAGATGAGATAGGATTAAATAAGGAGCCCTTCCCGTGTCTTTTAAGCACCATGACCCAGGTCCCTCGCTCAGCCAAGCTGAGCAAATGAGTGCCTTGACATAGCAAGGACTTGAGATCAAGACGGACATCCAGCTGTCGCCTGAGTTCTTGAAAACCAAAAGCATGCAACGTTGCCATTCCCAGTGGCCCAACTGCTTGCGAATAGCAAGATTTGTTCAGACAACTCCGGCGAGCGGTCATGGCCGCCTAGATCCTTATCCCTCCCAATCAGGTTCGCCTGAGGGGGGAACGGGTTTGCCATGGAGCCCAGTTGGGGCGCAGGAGGCCAGCATCCGAGAGGCCAAGAAACAACTCCCAGACCTCGAAGCTTGCCCGGGTGCCAGGCTGTGACTTTGGGCCCGAGGGCCCTGGTGCCCTTTGACTCGTTGGGGGTGCCTTGGCAGAAAATCCCAGCGCCTGGTAGCCAAGCCTGTCTGACTTTGGAATGCGCCCAGCTTTTCAATTGGGCGGCAGACGGCGAATTGTGGAAGGTTGCAACAGCAGCAGAGCGAGGCACTCGCAAAATGCGAAGAAAGATTGAGGTGGTCATGGCTGCAATGCTCTGTGCAGCCTGTTCAAAGGCTGGGTCGGTACTGCGCACCAGCAGAAACAATGCGGGGTTCCCTATCTTCCCCCTTAAACTTCTATCAAAAGGAAACTCACATTGAATTGGCCCAAAGAGTCAACAATCAGTCCACGTAAACGTACTGCAAATGATCCTTTTCTACGGCATCATTGCTATCGCCTGACTCAAACTGAAAATGAATGTATTTACCAGGGGGAAACCAAGGCTTCAAAATATGTCCTAAAACAAAGCTGGTGTTTGGAGCAGGGGGTATGACTCGCCAATAGTATTCTCAACTCGTCCCAGAATCTTTCTTCGGGAGGCCCAGCCGCCGTAGCTCACCCGGTGTGCGCCGGATGCGCACAGCGCACGAGTCAGGGCTCTTCTGGACTCGAGCCTTTGGAAGCTGATCGAGTTCGCCCAGACTGCGAAACACTTTGTAGGCTGGTCTTACCTAAGACTTGAGAAAGCTTTCGGCCCTGCCAGGAAAACACGGTGTGATCTTCCCGCTTTCAAAGAGCCCTGAGTGAAACTAAGACGGCTCCGCGGAATCCATGATCAATCATCTAGCTGAAACCGGCTTGCCACAGGTGGGTGCGTAAATGAACTAGTGAATGGGCGCACAGGTGCCACGGGCGCGGCGTAAACATGCATAAGCGTGGTAAATGAACATGCGAGTGCGTTAGCATGCATGTTCTTGCGCGTGCTTTGCTGTTTGTTTGCCTTGCCTTGCCTTGCCTTGCCCTGCCCTGCACTGCCTTGCCTTGCCTTGCCTTGCCTTGCCTTGCCCTGCCCTGCACTGCCTTGCCTTGCCTTGCCTTTCCCTGCCTTGCCTTGCCTTCCCTGTCTTTGCTTTGCTTTGCTTTCCTTTGCCTTGCTTCGCTTCACTTCGCTTGCCTTGCCTTTGCCCTGCCTTGCCTTGCCTTGCCCTGCCCTGCCCTGCCTTGCCTTGCCTTGCTTCGCTTCGCTTCGCTTCGCTTGCCTTGCCTTGCCCTGCCTTGCCTTGCTTTGCTTTGCTTTGCCTTGCCTTGCCTTCCCTTTCTTTGCTTTGCTTTGCTTTGCCTTGCCCTGCCTTGCCTTGCCTTGCCTTGCCTTGCCTTGCCCTGCCCTGCCCTGCCCTGCCCTGCCCTGCCTTGCTTTGCTTTGCCTTGCCTTGCCTTGCCTTGCCTTGCCTTGCCTTGCCTTGCCTTCCCTTCCCTTCCCTTCCCTTGCCTTGCCTTGCCTTGCCTTGCCTTGCTTTGCTTTGCTTTGCTTTGCTTTGCTTTGCTTTGCTTTGCTTTGCTTTGCTTTGCTTTGCTTTGCTTTGCTTTGCTTTGCTTTGCTTTGCTTTGCTAGCTTGCTGGCTTTGTATTTGTGTCTTTGCTTCTGTGCTCATGTGTTTCTTTCCTTCTGCATTTGTCCGTTCCTTTGACTATGCGTTTGGATGTTTTTGTTTGCTCTTTGTTTCCGCGATTGTTCTCCAACCCGTCTTTGTGTTGATCCGGAAACAACACCCATCCCCCAAACAGCCAATTTCCTTACATATCCTGTGTACAAAAGTGCTCAGCCGACACATGTCTCAAGGGGGTAGGTAGGTAGTACATGGCTACCCCAGTTACTCAATAATAGACTTGAAAAACGGGTAACCCCCCCCCCCCCCGGCCCGCCAGAGAGTAGTTCCCCTCTCTCTGTCTCTCTCTGTCTCCCCCTCCCTCTCTCTCTTTCTCTATCTCTTCTTGTCCAGTACTTCTTTCTTCTGAGTACTGAAAAGGCCAGAGTAGGAGAGTAACTAGTAGGAGGAGGAGGAGTCAGGGTAAACAACTGGGCAAGACATGGATCCCGTCAACGTATGTCCACGTATAGAACCAGCTCAAGAAAATGCTTGCAGGCAGAATGCAGCGACGGGGAGCAGCACAAGATGAGGCGGCGGCGAATGAAGCAACAAGTCCATGGCGTTGCCTCCAAAGGCCAAGAGAAATAACTACGTGTCCCTGAAGTACGTTCCTCAAAAACTACTAAACACATGTGTATATATATATATAGATATATATATATATATATATATATATATCCTTATGCAAATTATATCCCCAGTTTGAAGCTATAGTAGTTGGGCACGTCCCCAGGGAAAGGCACGTAGTTATTTTCTTCTCTGACAGAACAAGCATGAAGCGCCGCTTCTTGTGCGCCCTTCAGTGGATCGAAGGGGATGTTGCAGTCATCCTCAGTGTAGTAGGTCCCACCTGCGCAGCTGCAGTTTCAACTCCCAGCCCAATGAAAGGCTGTGGAAGGGCATGTAACCAAGTTGCTTCCAGCATAGGGCTCTTAAATTCAACATCCTCCCATATCCTCATATCCTCTCATACAAGCATTCGCTTGCCCTCTGCAAGTCCCTGGGACACCGGCAGCCAGGTACAGAGCACGACAAGTCCTGCGCATCGGACTGTCTTCCAGGAAATGCATCGACGAGATGTCTGGCGGCTTGGGGTCTTCCGACAAAGGTGTTTGAAACCCAACTAATAATCTTCCCATAAGAGGCTTCAACGAACGAAGCACAGGGCGGGCGCATTCCTTCCAAATAGGCCCCCCGGATTTGTCGGGCAGAATCGACAAGCCCCAACCCGTCTGGAATCTGTGCAAAGCTCAAACCCCAGAGGGCCGGCCAGTACCTCGCGTTTGATTTGAACATGTGTGCGAGACAAGTTCCCTTCCGAAACAACAAAACGAAGATATGGAGCACTTGGACGGGACTCAAGAAACCCTGTGTTTTGACCAGACTTAGACTTGCGAGATGAAAGGCTTTCTGATCAATGCGGAAAACGAACGGAAATCAAGGTCGATGAGAAACCAAGTTTGTACCAGGCATCGTCCGGTTCTACCAAACACCTGGTTCCGTGCATTTCTCCTCTGAGCAGCAACCCCGCTTCAAACCCAAGGGGGACACCAAAGGAGCCCTGGACTGGCCACGTGTTGCCTTTAAAGGAGAAACAGCCGCAGCGTTTGCCACTAAGAACGATTGTTGTTCAGTGAACCTTTAAATGCAACGACCAAAATCACCGGCATGCCCTGCTGCCTTTCCGGAAACTGATAAGCATTCCTGTAATCCAAACGTGAACCAAACCCCCCCCTCCCCCGTGATAGGTTTGAAGCAGGGAAACTGTTTCTGACTTAATTTCCCCCCTGGAAACATAACCATGAGCTCAGCAAGACCAGCCCTAAAATTATATCGCCAAAGCGCCTGACCCATGCTCAAAGACGGGTCAAATGTGGGTACACTCCCTATCTCAGTCATGTTGCCATCGCTTCCGTAGGAACCCTTATTATTGTCTAAGCCTACCAATGCTCCTCATCAAGCCAATCAACCCTCCGCATGTTGTCAATAACCAGTAAGGGGCCCTCATCATGGTCAGTTCGCTTCGCCATAAAATACATAGGTAGAATACCAACCTGAACACCCTAGAAAAGGGTTCATGACCCGCCATAATGTCAACTTCGGATAATATAATCCAAAGGACCATGCTAATCGGGGACGCAAGCTTTCCGTCCCAGTTAGTGGGGCATTCTTGCATTGGATGGGGTTCCTCTGGTTGGTATAATAGCACAGCGTTCATGACCCATGCCAATCCCAAGTACACACCCGTCCTGCGAATCCGAACGCCGCCTGTCCTGCAAGCATGAGGCTTTGGAGCGGCCCTCCGTGTGCTTGAGACACGTTTGAAAGTGAAATCCAAAGACCGTGAAGAAATGACTTTTGCGGCTCGGTTGAGGAACCATTCTGTGGCGCGCTCCCCCTTGGTCGCTATAACTTGCCCGCTGTGATTGAAGCTCAAGATCGAGATCGCCTGTGAGGAGCAAATCTTCCAGGAATGGCTGCCACCATCGAGCATGTCGCTGCTTGAACAGAAGGGAGCCAAGGTCTGGGCAAATTTGCTTTTTCCAGGAAAGCTTGGGCTGGATTGTGTGGGACCGACTGCCAACTAACAAGTCCACTAATGCTGACCCCGGATAAATCCTGCCGGTGAATGTTTCTGGGCATTATTTGGGGCTGGTTGCCTGAAACGTGAAGGATCCTTTTTTCACACTGGAGCGAAATCAGGTTCAGTGCCAAGCACATATTTTCACGCAGCTGATACTTTCACGCATGACCAGGAACGAACGTCGTCTGGGCCCCTCAACCTTACCATCGGGAGCCTGCCCCACACCTGGCCCTGGTAAGAACGGATATCAAAGGAAGCCTTTGAATCCAACAACCCCTGGTCGAGGCGGACAGCACGAAGCGTTCACAATATATCCTGAGTTCCCATCTCGCATAAGACTCCGCACTTTGTTTAAGGGCAGCCCAGAACACCTTCCTATGGATGGTGCTTAATCCTGGATCTCAATTGCCAGTAGTATATGGGGCGGATTTGACTACACACAATTGTAATTTGTTGTAATGCAACAAATTTCCACATTCAGTACAGTGAGTTACCCCATCAAGTCCTTTTATTGACAGTCCGCTCGGCTCCGGTCCTGTGTTGTTTGATGCGATTCCGGGCTCCACCGGCTCCAGGTGATCCCCGATCTTCGTATCCACCTCAGTCGGGCTGGGTGCCAAAACACCTGGGCTTCCTTTGAGTCAGGAAGCTGGGGTTCTTTTCTTGTATCTACCTAAAAACACAGATGGGCTTCGCGTTCCTTGGGTGGAAAAGGTGACTCTGGCCAAGTGTATCTCTCAATCCCCAGCATCCCATCGCCTGCTTTTGGCAGCTGTGACTGTTCTTGGGGTGTCTGGAGAAAAGCACTTGGCTAGGTGCCCGGAAAAGGGGACCAATGAACTGAACATGTTGCATACCATTTACGGGTGACAATCCTCACTTGCCAAAAGAATCAACATACGCCGAAGCTGCCTGTGATGGGAAAACCAGTGGGTGCTGGTTTTGGTGGCTGAAATTTGTCCTAGATCCCTCCCAAATTGATAATAGAAAATGTTGATGGAACCTCACCTCTCCCAATGGGAGATTCGGTCTCGGCCAAAATAGCAAGAAAAGTGGATAGCCTGGAAGAAGTCCGAAGGTCAAAAGCGACGCCTGCCAAAAGTTCAAGGACCTCCAACAGTAACTTCAATAACTGCAAGAAGATCCCAAACATTGCTCAGTTCCATGGGCGCGCGAAGGCGCTTTCTCGCCCACACGGGCAAAGATTTTTCTGAATGGAATCTGTCAATGGGCTCTCGCAAGAATGAGGTTGTTCCCTTTCTGGGGTTGAATGAGCGACATTGCCAGTTGAAACAGAGGAACTGGTTGAAAAAATATGCAACCAGACTTGACCAGCTTCAAGAAACCCTCAGCGCACAACCTGAGGATCAACGCCTTTCGGGCGTTCTGACCGCTCACGAGCCGCGATCAGAAAAAGACAAAGGCCCCCTGGTCTTTGCGGGACATGCAGCCAGTCCCCCTGTGTTGCCAAATGGACCACGTAGATGTTGACGGGACCTGTCAAAGGGCTTTTACAAAGGCTGGGAGCCACTCAGAATCTTTGCAATAAATGACAAGGGTAAGAGAGTGGAGAATAAAGGCTTTTCCTATCAGTATCTCCTCGTCAATTGGTTGTGGGAATGCTTCGTTGACACAGACGTGGAGGGATGAGGAGATAGTAAAAGGGAGATAGAAACAACAATCAATCATTGTAGATCCGAAAAGAACCTGGAACCAGATTCAAATAATAAAACGACTAAGCAAATAAACAACCGTAAGACTTCTATAAAATGTCAATAATCAAGTTGTAGATTGTAAAACACTAGGGCGGACCATCCCTGAGGTCTTCACAAGCTTGATCCAGAGGCGTTCTGACCATCGCAAATGAGGCCCTCCCAACATGGAAGACAAAAAACAAAACACGAGGGAGGGTAAAGGCCGCCCGGCAGGTCCTGGTTGGGAACATTCCTCATAAGCCTACATGTGAGGACTCAGCACTCAACCCTCACGCCCGCCATGGCCCCCGGACGGGGTACGTGAAAAACCATTCATCGATGGTAGTCTCCTTCTTGGTCACCTCGCTCAGACCGGTCTGTACAAAGGTTGAGGCATGACTCGGTTCTTAGTAAGACACAATCAAAGTTCCCCTCTAAATGGTGGTTTGCAGGGGAAACACTCACGAAAGTAACTTTGAGAAACCCTCAACATTCAACATGTTCATCTTCAGGGAGCCAGTATTAGCTGGGAAGAACTTGGAGCACAGCTGGCCTCAAAACCAGCAAAACTAACAAAACCAAACTAAACAACGGACCTACCGACCGACCGAGCGACCGAACCAACCAACAACAGAAAAAAAAAAACAACCAACCAACCAACCAACCAACCACCCAACCAACCAACCAACCAACCAACCAACCAACCAACCAACCAACCAACCAACCAACCAACCAACCAACCAACACCAACCAACCAACACCAACCAACCAACCAACCAACCAACCACCCACCCACCCACCCACCCACCAACCACCCAACCAACCAACCAACCAACCAACCAACCAACCACAACCAACCAACCAACCCACGCACCCATACATCCACCCACAGAGGGACCGAAACACTGATTTAAAAAAAAAAAAAAAGAAGAAAAAACACATCGAAATACAAATGTCTAGGAAACGGTTTGGATGCGCTTTCTGTGGTTTCCCCATGTTGTTTGGCGAGTTGTTCCTCTTTTAATACTCTTTTAGTACTCTGTTGCTATCCTACAAGGGTGGATCCACAAAAAACGCATCCAAACCGTTTCTTAGAAAATGCTATATAAATTGCAAATACAAAACAAGCAAGCCAAACCAAGCAAAACAAAAGCAAGCAGGCTGACAGGGATAAAGCCGCACGCTGCGTGTCTCGCTTCTCCGAGCCTCTCGGAAGATCACCTGGGGCTCCTCGCAAGCCAAAACCATATCCGAAGTGAAGCAAAAGCATGTCACAAACTAAAAACAAGAACTAATTCTTTCCGCAAGAAGTGCGTCTTCAAGTAGTTTGAGGCTGCATGACTTGGTATCCCCAGGACGCAAGTAAGTGGATCTAGGCAAATACGGTTGCCGAGGAACCTCCTCTCATGGTGGACTAGTCTTTGGAAAGGGTCTTCCCAAGAGTGGATGCGTCCAGATACACTACAAGCCTCACAAGTCCTTTGAACACACGGTGGTGTGCTCATGCAAACACAAATCGTTTGGCCAGAGGTGTGTGTGTGTGTGTGGGTGCGTGCGTGGGTGCGTGCGTGGGTGCGTGCGTGGGTGGGTGCGTGGGTGGGTGCGTGGGTGCGTGGGTGGGTGGGTGGGTGCGTGGGTGCGTGGGTGCGTGGGTGCGTGGGTGCGTGGGTGCGTGGGTGCGTGGGTGCGTGGGTGCGTGGGTGCGTGGGTGCGTGGGTGCGTGGGTGCGTGGGTGCGTGGGTGCGTGGGTGCGTGTGTGCGTGTGTGCGTGCGTGCGTGCGTGCGTGCGTGCGTGCGTGCGTGCGTGCGTGCGTGCGTGCGTGCGTGCGTGCGTGCGTGCGTGCGTGCGTGCGTGCTGCGTGCGTGCGTGCGTGCGTGCGTGCGTGCGTGAGTGCGTGCGTGCGTGCGTGCGTGCGTGCGTGCGTGCGTGCGTGCGTGCGTGCGTGCGTGCGTGCGTGCGTGCGTGCGTGCGTGCGTGCGTGCGTGCGTGCGTGCGTGCGTGCGTGCGTGCGTGCGTGCGTGCGTGCGTGCGTGCGTGCGTGCGTGCGTGCGTGCGTGCGTGCGTGCGTGCGTGCGTGCGTGCGTGCGTGCGTGCGTGCGTGCGTGCGTGCGTGCGTGCGTGCGTGCGTGCGTGCGTGCGTGCGTGCGTGCGTTGGTGCGTGCGTGCGTGCGTGCGTGCGTGCGTGCGTGCGTGCGTGCGTGCGTGCGTGCGTGCGTGCGTGCGTGCGTGCGTGCGTGGGGGGGGGGGGGG
>CAUJNA010000737.1:0-70800 GCA_963377175.1 Effrenium voratum | reverse complement strand
TCACGACTACACAAGCACAAATCCAAATCACTACTTGGCAAGAGAACAACACAAACAACATCATGGAACGACCACAGCAAGAGCTTTCAACAATTCCTACAAGAAGACACCACACAGCCACACTTTGACATAGCAGCAGCAAGACAACAACAAAGGAACAAGATTGAGGACACTATCACACACTACATCATGTACTCCAACTTCAAGTCATACCACCACCTGTTGATCGACTCAGGAGCATCTACACATGTTTGCCCGAAGGACTACGCACCAGACCTACCGCTACGACCTTGTGGAGAATCGGTTCCACAACTCTACACGGTTACAAACAAGAAGATTCCTGTCTACGGCGTCAAGTACGTTCCCTACAAGCAGGCAACTTCAGGATCATGATACCCTACTACGTTTGTGATGTGAAGTATCCAATCCTCAGTGCATCAAGACTACTTGATAGAGGATATGGACTTGACTTCACTCCACGACACTGCACCATCACACATGGACAACAACAAGCACACCTTATAAGACACTCAGGACTTTTCTACCTACGAGCAGAGAAGATCGACATCCCTACAGGATTCGACATCTACCCAATGACTACAGACAATGGAAAATCCATTGCTGTGATTCAACCTACGGAGAAGACAGTACAACAACAAGAACAAATTGCACCACTCACCCACACAGACCAAGGACTACGACGGATCCTTGGTGGAAACACTGACTACTGGAAACTTGATGGTGACTACGCCGTCAGAGTACACAAACGACCACGCAAAGCATTATTCACACCACACAACAGCGGTTGCCCAATACCTGAAGGAGAACTAGATGATTGGCGACTAACCATCATCAACAGACAAGGGCAAGAGCAAGAACAACTACAAGAGAACCCAACACAACTTTCCAGGCAAGAACTACAACGAAGACTAGAAGGTGACAACTGGACTGGAGAAACCAGATTCAGAAGAAAGATAACACCTACACGCAGAGCAACATCAAAGACCACACCAACAAGGCAGAGCTCACAACCACAACGGCTAAAGGACACACCACCAACCAGATCAAAAATCCAACTACGAGCACCACAAAAGATATGGAGACCTAAAGCAGCACCTTCTACAAATCTTGACACCACACAACCAAAGGAGACAATCCACAGACCACTCACAGCACAGGAGGACAACCAAGACTACTGGGAAAGACAAGGTGAATACTGGATAAGACACCACACAACACTTAGAACAACTCTATTCACTCCAACAGATGGACCAGGACATCCACCAACCAGCACACTTGAACCTCACAGAACTACAATCACTCACAACCACTTTGGAGAAGTTTCGCAACGCAAAGATGACTGGACAGTCATGGGCAACGCAGCACTACCATTTCAATGGAAAGGAACAACAAGGTTCACCGTGAAGAAAGACTACGAGTACATCCAGGAGAACCACGATGAGGAACAACAACACGAGCATCATGAAGCACACAGAGCAAGAGGACTACGACAACCGCAGCAGCCCACTCCACAACAAATAGCAGAACACAACTTGACACACCTACCATACAGAAATTGGTGCCCCATTTGCGTTCAAGGCAAAGGACGCCAGGACAACTACAAGAAACAACAATCACGACAACCCATCATCCAAGTGGGTTTTGCCTACATCAAATCACAACAAGATCCGAAGACCATACCAGTCTTAACAGCAGTTGATGTTACTACACAACTGTGCATGGCGGTATTGGTTCCGGAACAACCATCAATGATGGACTACATGATCAACAACCTACAAGCATTCATCTTTGAATGCGGAAGAACACACGGCATACTACAAAGCGACAACGAAGACACACTCAATACACTACTAAAAGCAACAGCATCTAAAGTCGGCTCAATGACTGTACGACATTCACCATCCTACAGCAGCAACAGTCAAGGAAGCGTTGAGCGACTACACAGAACACTTCTCGGACAAATCCGCGTCGTCAAGGCTCAAGTTGAAAGCAACTACAGCATGACGATGTCCACAAAGCACTGTCTACTACCTTGGATAGTACGACATGCAGCATGGACGGTAAACCGCTAGGGAAGAAACTACGAGCGAGCAATCTGTGAATTTTGCGAGACACTACTTTACCTTCCACCACAACACAAGAAACTTCCAAAAGCAGACCTACGGATGCAGAAATGCATCTGGCTCGGAAAAGTTTCCGAAACCGGAGAAAACTACGTCGCAACGGAATCAGGCGTACAAAAGGTACGAACAGTACGGAGACTACAACCGGACTTCAAATCCGACCTCGCACTGTTGAACAAAGTTTCCGGCACACCATGGGCACCACGACGGAACACCTACAACCCATCGTTCGCAACACTGTTGGATACGCAACTACAACCGTCAGAGAAAAGAAGGTCCACGCAAGATTTCGGACAACAAACGAACGCTACGGACGACATCGTTGCGGAACCCGCAACAAAACAACAACGCGCCACACCACCTCCACGACTTCCGTCAACATCAACGTCAAGTTCACGACCACTACCGGATAGTCCGATGGCTACTTCACCAACCGGACGACAACATCCACCACTACCAGCACCACCTCGACAAACACTACGACGTTTAACTCCGGAAGAAGTAATGCAACCAACTAAAGCACAGAAGACCTCAAAGGACACTACAATCAGATCAACGGAGCAAGCAACCAAAGAACCACCACCACTACGACAGAAAATTAACGCAGTGACACTTCCCAACGGAAAACCCATCACCCCCTACACAAACGACGACACCTCAGAAGACCAACCCATAATCTTCGACAACGAAGGTTTCGACGAAACACAACTACTGGAAGGAATGAAACACGAGTCAAACCAAATGAAGCTACATGACGTCTACGACGAAGTAGATGCGTCTACCGTCGACGACAACGTCATCAGAGAAGCGATACCTACAAGATGGGTACACAGAAAGAAAGGACCAGGAGTACGAAGCCGAATCGTCGCAAAAGGCTACACAGAGAAGATCGAGGACGAAGACTCCGTCTACGCCTCTACACCAATGTTCACGACACTCCGGACACTTCTCGCCTCTCGCACTACAAATGTCACGACCAAACTGGATAGCGCGACTAGGCGACGTCTCTACAGCATTTCTACACGCACCCATGGCAAAAGACCACGACGGTAAACAACGTGACGTCTACCTTTGGCCACCTAAAGAACTTTGTCCACAACAGGACAAAATCTGGCGACTAAAGAAAGCCATGTATGGACTACGCAGTTCACCAAAAGCATGGCAGGACTACCTGGCTGAAGTGTTACAAAAGCTCAGCGTTGTAAGACTAAAGTCAGAACCTAACGTCTACACCAATGCGACTCGCGACTGCTACATCATGGTCTACGTGGATGACCTCTTGGTACTTGGTGACAAGACTACTGTCGACCCCACCTTCGAGGCCATCCAGAAGCAGGTCCTACTCAAGCACATCGGCTACCTCGAACCTGGCAAACCACAACAATTTCTTGGAAGAAATATCGACCACTTTGGCAACTACTGCAATCTTGGACTAAAGGACTCCTACATCGACAACATGATCGAGGAGTCTGGAATGAACAACTGCAACTCAGTGAACACTCCAGGAATTGCACACTACACACCAACAATAGAAGATGAAGCACTACTTGACCACGAACAACACAAAAGGTACAGAAGGATTGTTGGCAAACTTCAATGGTTAGCATACACACGACCAGACATTGCATACTCCACAAAAGAACTAGCACGAGACCTCACAGCACCTACAGAACTTTCACAATAGAGAGTCAAACATCTACTACGCTACTTGCACGGCACCAAGCACTACAAATTCACCATAGAACCAACAACAACACTCAGAGCAAACACTAACAACATCCTGGATCTCGACGTTCATGTCGATGCCGACTGGCCAGGATGCCCTGCTACCAGGAAGTCAACTTCAGGTTTCAACATCATCTTTTTAGGAACAACAGTTGCATTTGGCAGCAGAACACAAGCTACAATAGCACTCAGCTCAGCAGAGTCTGAACTCTACGCCATTTGCACAGGAGTCAATGAGGGACTACACCTCAGAAACTTCCTACTTGAAACCAACATTTGCAGCAAGCTAAACCTACGCATCCACACAGACTCCACAGCAGGCAAGAGCATTGCTACACGACAAGGCACTAGCGAACGAGCAAAACACATCGACCTTGAATTTCTCTACACACAAGACCTCATCAAGCACGACATCATCAGAATCCTCAAAATCAACACACTACACAACAGCTCAGACTTGTTCACAAAATACATCAGCAAAGAAACACTACAGAGGCTCATACAGAGCATCGGCATACGCGTTTAGCACTACGAACAACAACTGTCTCACAACTACTTCACATCAACCACAACAGTTTGTATATGGCCATATGTAACTACTCGCATGTAAGTAATAGTAACAGTAACTACAAGTCACAGTAATTGTAACCACCAGTAATTTGCACTTACACGCTTTGGCGGCTTTTGGCGGCTTGAGACAACATTACATGTTGTTTTGTTTTACTACATTCCCGCATGTGTTTTTTTGTGAGCTACCATTTGGCTCACTACTTTGCCCCGTCTCACCTCGTTTGCTTGATCGCACTACCAGCAATGTCTGGACCCATGGATGCGACTACGACCGCGCCTGAGACTACTGTGCCAGCACAGCAGATTGGCACTACTACACCTGACCGAGTTTCGACACCACCCAACCAACCATCCACTACAGATGCCAGCAGCATGGTCTCTGTGGCACCTCCGCCACCTGAGGCCTACAATGCCCTCAACTACCACTTCAACCACCAACTACCGACCAATGCACCCTTCTACAGGCCAGATGACATCCTGAACCACCTCACTACTGTCGAGTACGACAGTATCCACACTCCGACTGTGGATCAGGGACGAAACTACGCCGAGGTCTACGCGGGGCTGACCTTGGAGGAGTATCAACTACTCAGCCAACAGCAGACCACGCCAATGCCAGACCTCGACTACCAACTGCCCATCCACAACCTGCCATCAGACCTACGAATGCCCCTCTACGATTCACTACCACTCAGCCTACGCTTTTGAGAAGCGTTCAACTTCTTTTACTACAACTTGACTTCACTACACCTCACCACATCGCACACCAACTCCATGGTCATCGTTCGACTTCATCTCCCTCAAGAAATTTTGCTACACTACATCAGCAGCGGCCATCTCATCAACTCTTCTCGTGACTACTTGAGTCACAGCCCACATGGTGTCAATCATTGGCCAACATCACCTACCCACTCGGCAACTACCCCAACGACTTCACAGGATCAACTACGACATGAACCAGATCACCAATACCTTCAACCTGTCCAACAACTACATCTGGAACTACCACATGCCTCTTCACCTTCCTGAACTACTCAGCTACTACGACCAACCACAACAACTGCAGGATCACCACTACAGAGCAATCAACACCATCATGCACAAGAGTTCCACGTACTACGGATTCACACTACTCACTGCCACAAATCTTCCCATGCAACACAAACTACTACTACACAAATTCCTCACTACATTTCAACAACCACTTCCACCGCCAGAGATCAGCTACACTTGTCTTCGAGGAGGCCCTGACTTCCTTACTACCTTCACTACCAACCACTACGCCCTTGACCACCGCACTGGTCAGCAACAAGGCTACAGAGTCCAGCATTGGACTAAGCACACCTAACTACAGGTGATGCTACATCACTGAAGCAGCACCACAGCTTCACTACAACTTTGGGCCTCCAGGTCCAAACTACATCGGGATGTATCTCATGAACTCCACTCAGTACCACTACTGAGGCCTGAACAGGAGAGCTACTGAGATCAGCCGGTACATACTACAGCTTTTTTTGATCTTGAGAGTCAGTGGACTACAGCCAGCAGAGCTGTAGTTATACTACTTTCGATCCTTTTGCAGTCAAAACTACTTTGAGCCCTTTGCACTTTTTCCCCTTTCTGGATATGGTTGAAAAGACACTACAGGGTCTTTTAACCAAGGGGCCGTGTCAAATATCATGCTGTACTACTTCACTACTCGACCGCAGGCCTTGAGTCTACAAGCAAAAGAGTGCATGCTGGGAAACTACATTTGTGTTTGTGACAGCATAAACAACACTTGCACTTGTAGTAAAGCAACGACGCATTTTAACGTGAGTGAGTGAGTGAGTGAGTGAGTGAGTGAGTGAGTGAGTGAGTGAGTGAGTGAGTGAGTGAGTGAGTGGAGTGAGTGAGTGGAGTGAGTGAGTAAAGTGAGTGAGAGGAGTGAGTGAGTGAGCGAGCGAGTGAGTGAGTGAGTGTTGAGATGTGTATGTGTTGTGAGTGAGGGAGTGAGTGGAGTGACGTGAGTTGATAAGTGATTGAGTGAGTGAGTGTGTGAGTGAGTGAGTGAGTGAGTGAAGTGAGTTGAGTGGTGTGAAGTGAGTGATTCGTGAGGGTGTGTGAGATTGAGTGAGTGATGTGAGTGGTGATTGGGTCGTGAGGTAAATAAGTTGTGTGGTTGTCTGTGTGTGTGATCTGTTCGGAGCTGAATGTGATTGAAGTGGAGTGGAGTGGAGTGGAGTGGAGTGGAGTGGAGTGGAGTGGAGTGACCAGAGTGTGTGAGTGTCGTAGAGTGATGGGAGTGGGGGGACGGCGGTCGGTGGGCTGGCGGGGGAGGAGGGGGCGGGAGAGGCGGACGGGGGCTCGCGCAAGCGCTATAAATCAATAACCCCTCACAAGATGTGGCTTAATCCGCCGACCCCTTCTCCTCAAAGGGGGAGGCGCACGGGAAGGGCGCGTAGTCATGATTATCATCATGACTGTTGGTGATGCAGAGGATGCACGATGATGACAACGGTGATGGTTATCATCCATGATGACAACGGTGATGATGACGATGATGACGATGATGATGACGATAATCACCACCATGGTGATGATGACATGCTCATCATCACATCATCATTGTTGCGACCTGATTGAAGATGCAGAGGATGCGTAGACATGATGTTGTCGTTCTTATCTCTTTATATACATACGTTTCAAGGGCGATAGAGCCGATTGGAGATGCAGAGGGTGCGTAGTCTGTTGGTGATGCAGAGGATGCACGATGATGGTTATCATCGGTGATGATGACGATGACGACGATGATGATGACGACGATGATGATGGCGATAATCACCACCATGGTGATGATGACATGCTCATCATCACATCATCATTGTTGCGAGCTGATTGAAGATGCAGAGGATGCGTAGACATGATGTTGTCGTTCTTATCTCTTTGTATACATACGTTTCAAGGGCGATAGAGCCGATTGGAGATGCAGAGGGTGCGTAGTCATGACTATCATCATGACTGTTGGTGATGCAGAAGATGCACGATGATGGTTATCGTCCATGATGACAACGGTGATGTTGGTGATGCTGACGATGATGATATTGATGATGACGATGATGACGTCAGCGTTGTGACCTGATTGGAGATGCAGAGGATGCGTAGACATGGTTATCATCATGACTGCTGGTGATGCAGAGGATGCACGATGATGGTTATCATCCATGATGACAACGATGATGATGACGATGATGACGATGATGATGATGACGATGATGATGACAATAATCACCACCATGGTGATGATGACATGCTCATCATCACATCATCATTGTTGCGACCTGATTGAAGATGCAGAGGATGCGTAGATGTGATTATCGTCATGACTGCTGGTGATGCTGAGGATGCGCGATGATGGTTATCAACCAGGAAGACGATGATGATGACGATGATGACGACGATGATGACGACGATGATGATGATGACACGCTTGTATCATACATAATCGTTGTCGTGCTTGTCTCTTTTTTCTTTATATACGTTTTTCAAGGGTGACGTTAGAGCCGATTGGAGATGCAGAGGGTGCGTAGTCATGAGTATCATCATGACTGTTGGTGATGCAGAGGATGCACGATGATGGTTATCATCCATGATGATGACGATGATGCTGACGATGATGATGATGATGATGACGACGATGCTGACGACGACGATGATGATGACGTTAGAGCCGATTGGAGATGCAGAGGGTGCGCAGTCATGATTATCATCACGACTGTTGGTGATGCAGAGGATGCACGATGATGGTTATCAACCAGGATGACGATGATGATGACGATGATGACGACGATGATGACGACGATGATGACGACGATGATGCTGGTGACACGCTTGTCAGTATGTCACATCATAATCCTTGTCGTGCTTATCTCTTCTTATATACGTTTCAAGGGTGACGTTAGAGCCGATTGGAGATGCAGAGGGTGCGCAGTCGTGATTATCATCACGACTGTTGGTGATGCAGAGGATGCACGATGATGGTTATCATCCATGATGATGACGATGATGATGACGATGACGATGATGATGACGATGACGTTGATGGTGACGATATGGGTGATGATGACACGCTCATCATCACATCATCATTGTTGCGACCTGATTGAAGATGCAGAGGATGCGTAGATGTGATTACCGTCATGACTGCTGGTGATGCAGAGGATGCACGATGATGGTTATCGACCAGGATGACGATGATGATGACGATGATGACGACGATGATGACGACGATGATGATGATGACACGCTTGTCAGTATATCACATCGTCGTGCTTATATCTTCTTATATACGTTTCAAGGTGACGTTAGAGCCGATTGGAGATGCAGAGGGTGCGTAGTCATGATTATCGTCACGACTGTTGGTGATGCAGAGGATGCACGATGATGGTTATCATCCATGATGACAACGGTGATGATGACGATGATGACGATGATGATGATGACGATGATGATGACAATAATCACCACCATGGTGATGATAACATGCTCATCATCACATCATCATTGTTGCGACCTGATTGAAGATGCAGAGGATGCGTAGATGTGATTATCGTCATGACTGCTGGTGATGCTGAGGATGCGCGATGATGGTTATCAACCAGGATGACGATGATGATGACGATGATGACGACGATGATGACGACGATGATGATGATGACACGCTTGTATCATACATAATCCTTGTCGTGCTTGTCTCTTTTATTTTATATACGTTTCAAGGGTGACGTTAGAGCCGATTGGAGATGCAGAGGGTGCGTAGTCATGAGTATCATCATGACTGTTGGTGATGCAGAGGATGCACGATGATGGTTATCATCCATGATGATGACGATGATGCTGACGATGATGATGATGATGACGATGATGATGACGATGATGATGAGATGACGACGATGCTGACGACGACGATGATGATGACGTTAGAGCCGATTGGAGATGCAGAGGGTGCGCAGTCATGATTATCATCACGACTGTTGGTGATGCAGAGGATGCACGATGATGGTGATCAACCAGGATGACGATGATGATGACGATGATGACGACGATGATGACGACGATGATGATGATGACGCGCTTGTCAGTATATCACATCATAATCCTTGTCGCGCTTATATCTTCTTATATACGTTTCAAGGGTGACGTTAGAGCCGATTGGAGACGCAGAGGATGCGCAGTCGTGATTATCATCACGACTGTTGGTGATGCATGACTGTTGGTGATGACGAGGATGCACGATGATGGTTATCATCCATTTGATGATGACATGATGATGACGTGATGATGATGATGATGACGATGATGGTGAGATATGGTGTGCTGAGACATGCTCATCATAACATCATCATTGTTGCGACCTGATTGAAGATGCAGAGGATGCGTAGATGTGATTACCGTCATGACTGCTGGTGATGCAGAGGATGCACGATGATGGTTATCAACCAGGATGACGATGATGATGACGATGATGACGACGATGATGACGAACATGATGAGGGTGCGTAGTCATGAGTATCATCATGACTGTTGGTGATGCAGAGGATGCACGATGATGGTTATCATCCATGATGATGATGATGACGATGATGATGATGATGATGATGATGCTGACGATGATGATGATAGATGACGATGATGACGACGATGATGACGACGATGATGATCATGACGTTAGAGCCGATTGGACTGTTGGTGATGCAAAGGATGCATGATGATGGTTATCAACCAGGATGACGATGATGATGACGATGATGACGACGATGATGACGACGATGATGATGATGACACGCTTGTCAGTATATCACATCATAATCCTTGTCGTGCTTATATCTTCTTATATACGTTTCAAGGGTGACGTTAGAGCCGATTGGAGATGCAGAGGGTGCGCAGTCGTGATTATCATCACGACTGTTGGTGATGCAGAGGATGCACGATGATGGTTATCATCCATGATGATGACGATGATGACGATGATGATGATGATGACATGCTCATCATCACATCATCATTGTTGCGACCTGATTGAAGATGCAGAGGGTGCGTAGATGTGATTATCGTCATGACTGCTGGTGATGCAGAGGATGCACGATGATGGTTATCAACCAGGATGACGATGACGATTATCATGCAAGTTCATCATCATCATCATCATCATCATCATCGTCACGGTGCTAATGATGATCATCATCATCAGTCCCATTAGAGCCGATTTGACATGCAGAAGATGCTTGGACATTATTATCATGATGACTGCTGGTGATGCTGAGGATGCGTCATGATGATTATCATCCTGGCTACAATAGGGGACCCATAGCGGACCCGACTTGCGGCGAGAAAGCTCCTGGCTACAATAGGGGGGGACCGGCGATGAGCCTCTACTGCAAACGCAACGTCACGGCACATGCTCCCAGCAGCAGCAGAATTGTAGGCACTTACAGCGGCGCATTTTCTTACCAGATTCTTACAAAAATGCACCAAGCCAAGGAAAGAAAACGATCGCTCCAGAATGGGCGCAGGTTCTATGGAAGCGTGCCAATCAAAGCGCATTATCACGATGACTGCTGGTGATGTTGAGGATGCGTCATGATGATTATCATGCCAGTTCATCATCATCATCATCATCATCATCATCACGGTGCTAATATGATCATCATCATCAGTCCCATTAGAGACATGATGTTGTCATCCTTATCTTTTTTAAATACGTTTCAAGGGTAGCGTTAGAGCCGATTGGAGATGCAGAGGGTGCGTAGTCATGATTATCATTATGACTGTTGGTGATGCAGAGGATGCACGATGATGGTTATCGTCCATGATGTCAACGGTGATGATGACGATGATGACGATGATGATGATGACGATGATGTCGATGATGATGATGATGACGATAATGACCACCATCAGAGGATGTGTAGACATATGACTGCTGGTGATGCAGAGGATGCACGATGATGGTTATCATCCATGATGATGACGATGATGATGACGATGATGATGACGATGATGACGATGATGATGATGACGATGATGATGACGATAACGAGGTGATGCAGAGGATGCAGGATGATGGTTATCATCCATGATGATGACGATGATGATGACGATGATGACGATGGTGACGACGATGATGATGACAATGATGATGATGATGATGACGATAATGACCAGCATCTCAGTTCATCATCATCATCATCATCATCACGGCGCTCATCATGATCATCATCATCAGAGCCGATTTGAGATGCAGAAGATGCGTGGACATGATTATCATGATGACTGCTGGTGATGCTGAGGATGCGTCATGAGATTATCATGCCAGTTCATCATCATCATTATGATCATCATCATGAGTCCCGTTGGAGCCGATTTGAGATGCAGAAGATGCGTGGACATAATTATCATGATGCCTGCTGGTGATGCTGAGGATGCGTCATGATGATTATCATGTCAGTTCAGCATCATCATCATCATCATGCACCGCGCTCTGGCTACAATAAGGGACCCATCGCGGCCCCGACTTGCGGCGAGAAAACTGGTTGGCTTGCGGGGTGACCGGCGATAAGCCTCTACTGCAAACGCAACGTCACGGCACATGCTCCCAGCAGCAGCAGAATTGTAGGCACTTACAGCGGCGCATTTTCTTACCAGATTCTTACAAAAATGCACCAAGCCAAGGAAAGAAAACGATCGCTCCAGAATGGGCGCAGGTTCTATGGAAGCGTGCCAATCAAAGCGCATTATCACGATGACTGCTGGTGATGCTGAGGATGCGTCATGAGATTATCATGCCAGTTCATCATCATCATTATCATCATCATCATCATCACGGTGCTAATGATGATCATCATCCATTAGAGCCGATTTGAGATGCAGAAGATGCGTGGACATTATTATCATGATGACTGCTGGTGATGCTGAGGATGCGTCATGATGATTATCATGTCAGTTCATCATCATCATCATCATCATCATCATCATCATCATCATAAAAGCGGTGCATTTTCATGCGAAAGCAAAGCAAAAATGCACCGCACCCTGGCTACAATAGGGGACCCATCGCGGTCCCATTTTGAAGCGGCCCCGTTCATTTCAGCCATTCCCACACTGGTTTGGGGTCGGCGGCACTGGGCGGCAGCCCTTAAATCCGGCCACCGGACGTGATCGGGCCGCAGGCCAAAGCCCGTTAGGGCTTACCTTCAGGTATAAGGCCGCGCGCCCCATGCCGCCGACCATGAGCGGACCATGCTCCGACCATGCGGGTACGTTTTGGGCTGGGCCCTCCCTTATAAGGGGCGAAGGATTTGCGGATTGGTTTAGGCGATTTTTGTAGCATCTCCCCGCAGCATCCAAAAACGAGTCCAAAAACGAGTATTTTTGGGGGGTGCCTAATACTGGACAACACCCCCAGCATTGCCAGCATCATCCCGGATGATGCGGATGATGCTATGCATGCTGGCGATGCGAAACAAGGGGCTGAAAGGAAACAGGAGTGACTGGAAGTGAACGAAATGCAAGTCAAAGGCATTGCACGAAAATGAAGAGGGCGCTGGAGAGAAACCAAGCTGCAGGAAAATGCAAGGACGAAAAGGGAAAGGAATGCGAATGAAGGAGTCTTCAAGGAAATGAAGGGAGCTGAAGCGGCAGTGAAGTGGAAGGAAGTGAAGGGACATGCCAGGAAACTTAGAGGGAAAGGAGATGAAAGAACGGGAAGGGGTGCCCGGTGGCCGGCTGTGTCGCGTCAGCGTGTAAATCCGGCCACCGGGGGGCTTCAGACCCCGTGGTCCGTGATACGGCCGAAGGCCTAGGCCCGGAGGGCCTACCTTCAGGTATAGGGCCGGCCGCCCTGTGCCGCCGACCACTGCCGACCATGAGCCGACCATGCGCTATACTTTTGCGCTGGGCCCGCCCTTATAAGGGGCGAAGGATTTCCGGATTTGTTCAGGCGATTTTTGGCGGCTTTTTGAGCATCTCCCCGCGGAGTCAAAAAACGAGTGTTTTTTGGGGGGTGCCCATAGTGGACAACATCCCCGGCATCACCTGCATCATCCGCATCCTTGGCGGACATTGATGCGGATGATGCCGGTGATGCGGGGGATGCTGGGGATGTTGTCCCCGAAGTCGGGCCAACTTTGCCGAAAACGTGCAACCTGAAAATCTTAAAATCTTAAAGTGGATGGAAAATGGATGGAAAATGGCCTGGATTGAAATCTCAAAATCCTAAAGTCTTAGATTCTTAAAATCTTAAATTAAAATCTAACAATCAATCGAACTTAGAATCTTAAAATCTGAAAATATAAAAACATCCTAAAGTCTCGGGGGATGCTGGGGATGTTGTCCCCTAAGCCGGGCCAACTTAGAAACATCCTAAAGTCTCGGGGGATGCTGGGGATGTTGTCCCCTAAGTCGGGCCAACTTTGCCGAAAACGTGCAACCTGAAAATCTTAAAATCTTAAAGTGGATGAAAAATGGATGGAAAAATGGCCTGGATTGAAATCTCAAAATCCTAAAGTAAAATCTTAAATTAAAATCTAACAATCAATCTTAGAATCTCGAGATCTTAAAATCTTCGAACTTAGAATCTTACAATCTGAAAATATAAAAACATCCTAAAGTCTTCGAATCTTGAAATCTTAAAACCCTTATGTCTTAGAATCTTGAGATCTTAAACTCTTAAAATATGAAATTCCTAAAGTCTTACAATCTTAAAATCTCAGAATCTTAAAAAGCTTTAAAAACTTAAAATCTTTAAACCTCGAACAATTGAAATCTGAAAATCTTAAATTATTAAAATATTACATTCCTTCAATCCGGGCTATATTGTAACTTTCTTAAACTTTTAATCTTGAATTATTGAAATCTTGAAACCTTAAGATCTTAAAATTACAACCTTAGAAGATAGAATCTTGCAACCTGAAAATATAAACATCCTCAAGTCTTCGAATCTTGACTTCTTAAAACCCTCATGTCGTTGAATCTTCAGATGTTAAAATCTTAAAATATGAAATTCCGAAACTCTCAAAAATCTTAAAATCTCAGAATCTTAAAAGCTTCAAAAACTTAAATTCTTTAAATCTCGAACTATTGCAATCTGAAAATCTTAAATTCATAAACAAGTAAAATATAATAAAATTCCTTCAATCCGGGCTATATTCTAAATTCCTTAAACTCTTAATCTTGAAATTTTGAAGTCTTGACATCTTAAGATCTTAAAATCTTAAATTCCGAAAGTCGCCAAATCTGAAAATCTCACAAAAAATAAAATCTTAAAGCCTTCGAAATCTGATAATGGATGGAAAATGGCTGGGCAATGGCCTGGCTGTTATAACCTTCAAAAACCTTAAATCTTTGAATCTTAGAACCTTAATTCTTAAACCATTGAAACCTTAAATTCCGAAAGTCTTCAAATCTGAGACCCTTAGAATCTCAAAGTGTTTAGAATATTGAAATCTTAACATCTACTCATCGGACTTACAGGAAAGGGAAGTGACAGAAACCCTCATGTCTTTGAATCTTCAGATGTTAAAATCTTAAAATATGAAATTCCTAAATTCTCAAAATCTTAAAATCTCAGAATCTTAAAAGCTTCAAAAACTTAAATTCTTTAAATCTCGAACTATTGCAATCTGAAAATCTTAAATTCATAAACAAGTAAAATATAATAAAATTCCTTCAATCCGGGCTATATTCTAAATTCCTTAAACTCTTAATCTTGAAATTTTGAAGTCTTGACATCTTAAGATCTTAAAATCTTAAATTCCGAAAGTCGCCAAATCTGAAAATCTCACAAAAAATAAAATCTTAAAGCCTTCGAAATCTGATAATGGATGGAAAATGGCTGGGCAATGGCCTGGCTGTTATAACCTTCAAAAACCTTAAATCTTTGAATCTTAAAACCTTAATTCTTAAACCATTGAAACCTTAAATTCCAAAAGTCTTCAAATCTGAGACCCTTAGAATCTCAAAGTTTTAGAATATTGAAATCTTAACATCTACTCATCGGACTTACAGGAAAGGGAAGTGACAGAAACCCTCATGTCTTTGAATCTTCAGATGTTAAAATCTTAAAATATGAAATTCCTAAATTCTCAAAATCTTAAAATCTCAGAATCTTAAAAGCTTCAAAAACTTAAATTCTTTAAATCTCGAACTATTGCAATCTGAAAATCTTAAATTCATAAACAAGTAAAATATAATAAAATTCCTTCAATCCGGGCTATATTCTAAATTCCTTAAACTCTTAATCTTCAAATTTTGAAGTCTTGACATCTTAAGATCTTAAAATCTTAAATTCCGAAAGTCGCCAAATCTGAAAATGTCACAAAAAATAAAATCTTGAAGCCTTCGAAATCTGATAATGGATGGAAAATGGCTGGGCAATGGCCTGGCTGTTACAACCTTCAAAAACCTTAAATCTTTGAATCTTAAAACCTTAATTCTTAAACCATTGAAACCTTAAATTCCAAAAGTCTTCAAATCTGAGACCCTTAGAATCTCAAAGTGTTTAGAATATTGAAATCTTAACATCTACTCATCGGACTTACAGGAAAGGGAAGTGACAGAAACCCTCATGTCTTTGAATCTTCAGATGTTAAAATCTTAAAATATGAAATTCCGAAACTCTCAAAATCTTAAAGTCTCAGAATCTTAAAAGCTTCAAAAACTTAAATTCTTTAAATCTCGAACTATTGCAATCTGAAAATCATAAATTCATAAACAAGTAAAATATAATAAAAGTCCTTCAATCCGGGCTATATTCTAAATTCCTTAAACTCTTAATCTTGAAATTTTGAAGTCTTGACATCTTAAGATCTTAAAATCTTAAATTCCGAAAGTCGCCAAATCTGAAAAACTTCACAAAAACTAAAATCTTGAAGCCTTCGAAATCTGATAGTGGATGGAAAGTGGCTGGGCAATGGCCTGGCTGTTATAACCTTCAAAAACCTTAAATCTTTGAATCTTAAAACCTTAATTCTTAAACCATTGAAACCTTAAATTCCAAAAGTCTTCAAATCTGAGACCCTTAGAATCTCAAGGTTTTTAGACTTTGTAAATCTTAACATCTACTCATCGGACTTACCGGAAAGGGAAGTGACAGAACGGGCAGGGCAAGGTGCCCGGTGGCCGGCTGTGTCGCGTCAGCGTGTAAATCCGGCCACCGGGGGCTTCTGACCCCGTGGTCCGTGATACGGCCGAAGGCCTAGGCCCGGAGGGCCTACCTTCAGGTACAGGGCCGGCCGCCCTGTGCCGCCGACCACCGCCGACCATGCGCTATACTTTTGCGCTGCGCAAAGCTGGGCCCACCCTTATAAGGGGCGAAGGATTTGCGGATTTGTTCAGGCGATTTTTGGCGGCTTTTTGAGCATCCCCCCGCAGAATCAAAAAACGAGTGTTTTTTGGGGGGTGCCCATAGTGGACAACATCCCCGGTATCACCTGCATCATCCGCATCCTTGGCGGACATTGATGCGGATGATGCCAGTGATGCGGGGGATGCTGGGGATGTTGTCCCCGAAGTCGGGCCAACTTTGCCGAAAACGTGCAACCTGAAAATCTTAAAATCTTAAAGTGGATGGAAAATGGATGGAAAATGGCCTGGATTGAAATCTCAAAATCCTAAAGTCTTACATTCTTAAAATCTTAAATTAAAATCTGAAAATATAAAAGTCATCCTAAAGTCTCGGGGGATGCTGGGGATGTTGTCCCCTAAGTCGGGCCAACTTTGCCGAACACGTGCAACCTGAAAATCTTAAAATCTTAAAGTGGATGGAAAATGGATGGAAAATGGCCTGGATTGAAATCTCAAAATCCTAAAGCTTAAAATCTGAAAATATAAAAACATCCTAAAGTCTCGGGGGATGCTGGGGATGTTGTCCCCTAAGTCGGGCCAACTTTGCCGAAAACGTGCAACCTGAAAATCTTAAAATCTTAAAGTGGATGGAAAATGGATGGAAAATGGCCTGGATTGAAATCTCAAAATCCTAAAGTCTTAGATTCTTAAAATCTTAAATTAATATCTAACAATCAATAATAGAATCTCAAAATCTTAAAATCTTAGAACTTAGAATCTTAAAATCTAAAAATATAAAAAACATCCTAAAGTCTTCGAATCTTGAAATCTTGAAACCCTTATGTCTTAGAATCTTGCGATCTTAAACTCTTAAAAATATGAAATTCCTACAGTCTTAAACTCTTACTCTTGAAATTGGGAAATCTTGAAACCTCAAGATCTTAAACTTACAACCTTAGAAGATCGAATCTTACAATCTGAAAATATAAACATCCTAAAGTCTTCGAATCATGACTTCTTAAAACCCGAATATCTTTGAATCTTCAGATGTTAAAATCTAAAAATATGAACTTCCTAAATTCTCAAAGTCTTAAAATCTCAGAATCTGAAAAGCTTTCAAAACTTAAATTCTTTAAATCTCGAACTGTTGCAATCTGAAAATCTTAACTTCATAAACAAGTAAAATATAATAAAATTCCTTCAATCCGGGCTATATTTTAAATTCCTTAAACTCTTAATCTTGAAACTTTGAAGCCTTGAAATCTTGAGATCTTAAAATCTTAAATTACGAAAGTCACCAAATCTGAAAATCTCCGAAAAATAAAATCTTAAAGCCTTCGAAATCTGATAATAGATGGAAAATGGCTGGGCAATGGCCTGGCTGTTATAACCTTCAAAAACTTTAAATCTTTGAATCTTAAAACCTTAATTCTTAAACCATTGAAACCTTAAATTCCGACAGTCTTCAAATCTGAGACCCTTAGAATCTCAAAGTTTTTAGAATCTGAAAATCTTAACATCTACTAATCGGACTTACAGGAAAGGGAAGTCACAGAACGAGCAGGGCAAGGTGCCCGGTGGCCGGCTGTGTCGCGTCAGCGTGTAAATAAAAAAGGAGAAGCGCAAGAGTAATAAGAAAAAAGAAAGAGGAAAAGAAACAAAGAGAAGAATAAGGGCAAGAGCAAGAAGAAAAAGAGAAACACAAAAAGAGAAGAGCATGAGAAAAAGGAGGAGCAAGAGCAAGAGAAAGAGAAAGACCGGAGAAAAAAGAGAAAGAAAAAACAGAGAGAGAGAGAAAGATAACTGTAGCTCTCATATTTTGCCGGCTTCGCCGGCTCTACTGGTTATGTGTAGTTTTAAATGCTACTAGTTGATTCATTTTGGAAAAGGAGTGAGATGTGTCAATCGATCAATCAAGCAATGAATTATGTTGGTCGCGATCTGGGTCCGAAACGTGTGAGATCTCGTCCGAAGAGAAGTGTTCCTGAGTGTGCAGTGACCCAAGGTCAACAACGATGAGATGCATTTTGAAATACAGGCAAAAGCCTGAATGCAGACCAGCATCGAAACCAGTCGGTGGACAACATGAAGCGATTTCTCATGGAGAGCTGCAAAAACCAGTAAGTGAAACGCCAACCCAGAAATGCGATGAAGCCAGTGATGCGGTTGACTCCGGGCAGATTGGCCATGACAGCATTGAATCCGCCCAAGTAGGCCATCATGCCCTGGTGTGGAATCTGAATTCAAAACGAAGAAAGCATTGATTGACTGGAACATCATGAGCCCATGTTTCTGAGTCCTGGCCTTGTTGTGAAACTCAAAGGGCTTGATGTTTGAAGAGTCCTTGTTGCTCAAGCATTTGGCCAAATACTGGCCCTCCTGGTTGGCCACCTGCGCGGTCTGCGGCAGCCAGTAGTCCTCAATGGTGGAGCAATCGCCGATGGCGAAGATGTCATCCTCGCCCTTCACCTTGAGGAACCGGTCCACCAGGATCTGGGAGCCCCGCTCGTTCATGGCGAAGCCGAAGCTCTTCACGAAGGGGTGGGGCTTGATCCCGGCGCACCATACCAGCGTGCCGTAGCGGATGGACATGCTGCTCTCGCCGAGCTTCACGTGCACCACATGAGGCTCCACCTTCTGGACGAAGGCCCCAAGGTGGACCTGGACGTTTTGCTTCTTGCGCAAGTGCGAAATGGCGTAGTCTTGCAGCTCCTGGTCGAACGTGTTCAGCAAGTCGTAAGTGAACATGTGAACTCGGATGAAGCTCTTCAAGTGCCCGTACAGCCTGGCACCCTCGTTGTAGAGGAAATCGGTGAGCTCACCACACAGCTCCACACCCGTCGGGCCTCCTCCCACCACAACAAACGTCAGCAGCTCCTGAATCTTTGCTTTCTCCTCTTCACTCATATTCGGGTCGTTGTCCAAGACGGTGTAGTAATTCGCCTCCTCCAGCTTTTCAAGGACCTCAGCGCAGTCAGGCACGTGGCCACCCTCCCAAGCAGTGATGCCTTTCTCTGAAAACCCCCCGAGAAAGGAAGCTAAGCCCAACGGGGTTGGAGCGCCTGGCGTCCTTTTTCAAAGGTCCCAATGTTGCCTTCGTTTGACCAACTCGGGCTCCGGCATGGTCCTTGAAGCGCGTGGCATCTGCAGTTTCTTTCATGAACAAGGCGTTCTCTTTGACGCCCGGGATATTGAAATCGTTCCTTGGCTGCAATTCAATGTGCCACAAGGGTTTCAAGCTTCAAGATGCTTCAAGATGTTCAAGCACTCAGGCGTTCTGAGCATCGGCTGAAAGCCGACGCCGACCACCAGCTTGTCATAGGGAATCAAGTACTCGGCTCCGCCCAAGGTCTTGCAGTTCACCAGCTTCTTGGCCTTGTCCACACCCACCACAAAGCTTTCGTAGTAGGTGGCATTCTTCTTTGCCACTAGAGGCCTCACAGGCTGGCAGATGGAGCGCTGATTCACGGTGCCGAGCGCTGAAGATGCCAACATGGGAGTGAAGAGCAGGTGGTTCCTCGGGGAAATCACCGTGACGTTGTTCCTCTTGGCGTCGATGTCCGCCAGCACGCGGAAGCTCGCCCAGCCCGTGCCCAGAATCACCACATTGGGCCGCGTGCTGAAGCCCCGGCACGCCAAGCGCAGGAAGACCGAGCGGCCCGAGCGGCCCGGGCCCAGGCGGCCCAAGCCGGCCAAGCGCATCATGACATGGGTCGCAGGAAAACAGACTTGAACCCTGTAATGCCTATTGAAGCCTGTAAAGCCTTTCAGCCATCCTGGGGGAAAGGCGGGAACTTCAAACTCTCACAGTCTCTCATACCTTTCGCTGACACTGCTCGCCCCAGCCGTCACATTTTCAGTCACGTGGAACGCGCCATCAGGTAGGCATACCCTCGCTGGGCAGCGGATCTGGGCGCTGGCCGGCCCGACTGATGCGCAGCCTTGAAATGCGGTTTCGTACTGTTACAACATTTGCGCTGCATGGGCAACGCATGCGTGTGCATTTTCGAGTGAGACGGAATGACGGGGACGCCTACAGCGTCCGCAGCGTCCTGGTGCCATCACAAAGCAGGTGGCAAGTTCGTTCTGTGACGCGTTCCTTGGAACACGGGACGTGCTTTTGAAAGTGGCCCCAAAGCTGATCTAACCCAGAAACTGCAAGCCCACAGGCTCAAGCCCGCCGCGAGGAAAAGACGCATCTGTGGCCACCCCATGCATTACCTAGCACGTGCGCTCACTCTTGAAAACCCACCTGCCTGGTGAAGAAGCCTGGCGCTGTAGTGTGTGACTGGCAGTCCTCAGCCGAGGCGGTTGCAATTTCTCGGCCGGGTGAATGTCTGCCGCCTGCCCTGAAACTGAGGAGAGCACTTGTGTAGGTTGCGGGGGACATGCGAGCCTGCAGCACAATAGGATGCTAGAACTTTCAGGCCAAGACCGCGAGCAGTGGTGCCGCAGCTCTTTTCATGCTCTGAGATGTCCTCTCGAGATAGCTGGACTCACTGCTCTGAGAGTTTCTGGGATACGATCTCGAATCCTGGCGGGCAAGGGAGCACATGAAGCACATCTCACAGCACCTCGCACAACCCCTGCCTCCAGTGCCAGGGAGCTGCGCAGCTGTTGCAGTTGCTGCTCACGCCTCTTCATTCGCTTCTGCACATCCAACTCGAAGTTGTGCAAGCCACCTCTCTCTGTGTCCGGCTCGATGTGGCGCGACTGTCTGAGGCAGTGCTGCTGCTTGGCTCGCATGCTGCGCAACTCAACTCGAAGACTGCGGGCAACCTCGGCTTCCTGCTTCGCAGCGAAAGTCTCTGCACGCAACGCATCTCCAAGGGCTTGGATCCCGTTCTGGCTATCTTCCTCTGCCTGCACCTGCTCCGCCTGCCAGGCTTGCCTTTGCGCGACGAGCAGCGCTCGTTCTCTCGCCTCAAGCTCCCTCTGTTTCTCTTTCAAATCAGCCAAGCTGTTGACTTCGTGCTTTAGCGATTCCCTAACACTCGCGTTGCGCTTGCTGCTTAGGCGGAGCTGACGAAGCGCTTCAGACTCAGCCCTCTGCTCAGCAGCACGCTTACTGCCCGCAGCTCCCAACTCCTTCCGCAGCTGCAGCGCCTCACTCAGCACCTCTGCCACTTCCCCTTGCCTCGGCGCCTGTTCAGCCAGCTCCTCCCGCGCACGTTGCCATCTCACATCGATCTCTCGTTCTCTCTCCTCTCCCTCCTCTCCCTCTGCCTTTTCTCTCGTCTCAAGCTGCAGGAGGTGGGCGTCCGCACGCAGCGTCTCCTCCTCCAGCTCGTGCGACAAACGCCATGCTGCCTGCGTCAGGCTCCGCCGGCTTCGACGGCTGCACTCCGCCTCCATCTCCGCCTCGCCTCTCTCCAAACGACGCGCCAAGGTCTCCAACTGACGAACGGACCGCAGCTCCGCATCGATGCCGGCCGTGTGGCCCGCGCCGCTGCCGCGCAGCTGGTCCAGTGCATGCTCTTCTGCCGAGAGCTCCGCGCAGCATTCGGCCAGCTCAAGCTCTCGCTCTTGCAACGAATGGTGGTAGTGATTCAAGACCTGCTGCCAGCAACGCTTCTCCAGCGATTTCACTTGAAGTTGATCTGCCTGCGCCTTGGAAGATATGCCAAACAAATACCCTTGCTTGCCTCTGACATCCTGCTCCATGTGTTCCTCCCACAGCTGACAGAGCTGCTCCTCAGCTGTTGCAAGCTCATTACAGAAGCCTGCGTGAGCCTCTGCTTCAAATCCTCTACGGACGCGCAGCGACACCAGGAGGGCAACCACCTCTGCTGCCGTCAAGGCAAGAGCATCACTAGAAATGTGGGCATCAGTTTCGTCAGCGACCTCCGTGTGTCCATTGGCCACATTCCCCGGCTGCAAAAGCTGGCAATTTGCTTGCAGAAGTCGCGCGGACAGGCGGCTCTGCAAAAGACCAACAAGCAGATGCGCGTTCTCCAATTCCAAAGGAAGCATGCTGCTCCGCAGGGACTGCGGAAGCAGCATCTCCAGCTCCAGTAAGGCATCGGACTCTGTCCATTGCATCGTCACAGCACACTGCCAAAACTCGAGCCGATTGAACCATTGCCTTCATGCTTGGATTGAGCCTTCAAAATGCAAATGCCATTGGACGCGCAGTCTCAGTACACAGACGGTCCTGCATAACGGGGCTTCCCCACTGCCTCAGTGCCAATCGGAGCCACATGAAACGGCCTCTCAACAATCTCAGGCGACCGCACAGGCTGCACACCTCGGGTCGAGCAACGATGCCATCGTTGCCGTCACTCACCAGTGCCGCTGAAGGCGCAGGGCTGCATCGTAGGCAACCGGTATCCGTGGTACAGGACCTCTGCGCTCTCTCGTCAGTCTTGATCCCTGCAGTCTCGCAGTGCTGTCTGCCTGCGCCGGGCTCCCCGGTACAGGTTGTGGCCTCGAGAAACACGGTGTTCCCGGTCCAGCCCAAAAGGCACATGAACAAGTCCTGGTTTTCTGAGAGGCCCAAGCGAGCCGGGTCGTTGGGTATCTGACCTGCGCAGCTACATAGAACTCTGTGCGTCGTCTGCATGGGAGCGCATGCGTGTCACGCCAGCCTTGAAGCCGTGTGGCAATCCTGGCAGTTGAATGCCAAAGTGACAGGTGTGTCGGTGGTTTTTGTTTGTGGTTCGGTGTTGATGTCTGCGTGTTTCACACTGTTGCTTCAGTACATCTGTAGAGTTGTGCAACAAGTCCTGAATGCCTTTTGGGTCGGTTTGCGGGCGGGGGGAGTGCAAATGGTTTGGGGTGAGTTTTAGGATCAAAGGGCAGGGTGGCTTTTGGGTGGGTTTTGGTGGCTTGAGGCTGGGATGAAGGTCATTTGAGGGGTGAGTTTAGAATACAGCAGGTTAAGGGTTCAGCGTGGGTGCCTGGGATTCGGGTGGATTTAGGGAGGGATTGAGATTGGTTCAGTTTTGCTTGGGGTGTTTGGGTAGATTTATGTTGATTTGGGGCGGGTTTTGGTTAAGATTCAGTCTGTTTGAGGAGCTCGTGTATGGTGAGAATGGGTTTGGGCCGCCTGAAATGAAGGTGGCTGGATGAGATTTCAAGTTATGGGCTGCAAAGCTGAGCTTTGTGGACCGGATGGACGAAGCTTCGACGCAAATTGACTGCCAACGGTGTCTGAACATGACGGAGCTGTGCCTGGCACACGTGCACGGGGCCAGGCAGAGTGGCGACCTGCGGCTGCAGCTTCTGGGAGGAAAAAAAAGACGGCATACAACAGAAGAATTATCTTCAACGCATTGACTCCCTGAGCTCAACAAGCAAACCACCTGCGAAGCTTGCGGAGCTTCTTGGACCTCTGCTGGAGGATTGCCTGCCGAGGCTTCGTCGAAGCTTGTGAGACATGCTGACGCTTTGCAGCCAACGCTGTCAGCGCAACCAGCCAAGCTCAACGGCTCAAGCCCTGAACTAAGGCAAACCACTTCAAAGGAGCACCAAAGGAGTGTCAAGGGTCTAGGGACACCGGACCGCACTTGGCGTCATGGAATGCTTTTAACCCATGGCCCAGCGCGCGCGCAATCTCAAGTTCCGCATTGCACTCGCAAAATGGAGCCTCGAACCAGCTGGCTCTCGCTGGAGCTTCGCTCTACCTGACACAGTTCAGCCAGCGACAGTCTCTTTCTCCTGTTTGAGCCAAAGTCTTTTTTTTTCTTAGGGGGAGAAACAAACACGAACACAACTCGCACGCCCACCAGTATCGTTGATGTGCAAAATCATATACAAATATAATTCAGGTATATCATTAAATTCAATGATATCAGGCTCACTGAATATTGACGCACACCTCTTTTGGCTGCAGCTCGTGATTCATCCCAGTTCACCCTTGGGTCAAAAAGAGAGGGCTCACAGGCCCAGTCCGGGAAAAAACTATTGCTGCGAGCGACACCCTCCCACCGCACCCTCTTGAGTAAAGCGGTGGCAACAAAGAGTATGAACAAGGTGTCGAGACACATGCAAGTCAAGGCATCTCAAAAGGACAGACACGGTTTCAGACATGGCTGTTCCAAACAAAAACTGAAACCAAATGGTTCGAAAACTGGTTCGGGTGCAAAACTGTGCCTGTTGTTGTCCACGAAGGCTTCCCCCACCTAAAAAGACCCGGTGAAAGGGCTCACCGTGTTTGGCTTCATTCAGAGAGAAGGTTTTGTCCACAAGTGGAAATGTCCTTCTCCTGTTTGAGCCAAAGTCTTTTTTTTCTTAGGGGGAGAAACAAACACGAACACAACTCGCACGCCCACCAGTATCGTTGATGTGCAAAATCATATACAAATATAATTCAGGTATATCATTAAATTCAATGATATCAGGCTCACTCAATATTGACGCACACCTCTTTTGGCTGCAGCTCACGGCCAGGTCAAGGGGAATATATATGTTGGGTGTCGTTCAGGAACACCCACAAGAGAATCACCGGTTGACCATTTCCAGAGTCATGGACTGGTCGTGATTCATCCCCCTTTTACCCGACCAGTGTCAGCCCGGTGATACCATATCGAGGAGCTCCGACGGGAAAGGAAATTCACAACAAGTTGCGTTCCGAAAAAGAGGCATCACTTCGTGAGATCTCTGACGCGAGGGTGCATCCGCCACGTTTGAGGATGAAGGCACCCGTTCAATCCAACTGTGAGTGGGTAAGTCGACGTCCACCAGATAAAAGGCCTTAATGAGGCGCTGCATTGATTTGCTGGCGCTCAATCCTTTGATCAACCAAACCTAGCCGCCTCGTTGTCCACCCAAAAGATTGAACGTCGGGCGTGCAAAAGTTCACGAGTCGTCCAGCGAATCAAAACGAGGGTGAACAGCTCGATCTGACAGATAAGCTGGTTGCCAACCTCAACGAGCCAGAAGTCCAACAGCGATTGGGGGACCAGTCCAGAGAACACCCAAGACGAGCCATCCCGAGTATCATGAATGCACGCGCCAATACCTGCTACCCCTTGCTCCCAAGAACCATCAGTGAAGACAAGGATTGGTTCAACTGCACTGCCAGAAACAAGTCGCCGAGGCTTGCTTGTTTTCAAAAGGTCAACTGCCTGCTCACAAAAGGCTCGGATAAGAAGCGATTTGTTACGCGAAGGGAGCCTGCCCAAAGCTAGAGCTTCTGCAGATAACTGATGCAAGGCTTTCCCCAAGTAAAAGCCGCCGGAATATCTGAGCAGGCCATGCAGCACTTGTGATTCATGCAGAGTCAAGTTCCCGCTCGCATGATGAGCTTCCAGGTGCTCAACCAAACGCCGTATGCGGCCTGCTTTGTTTCCCACCGTTATGACTCCTGCCGCAGTCTCGTTCAGGTCCAAGGTTGCCCCAAGCACATCGAAGGTGTAACGGAACGGAAGGCCCTTGGGCCCTGTGCGGGCGTGACGCCACCCCAACAGGTCCAAGAGAAAGCTAGCCGCGGCATCTGCGTCCTCAGCAGTTTCTTCCGGTGAGAACATTGGAAAATCATCGTAGAAGAAGGACGTGGGGATGAGGAGCATCTTATTGAGGAGGTACCAGAGGCTTCTGCTCACCCGATTAAACGAGTACACCGCAGCCGTGGATCCAAACATAAGGGCGTTGGAAATATAGAATTTCGCCCGCCCCGAATTGTCATGGAAAAAGATGACAGCCAGGTCTCGATGGGCGGGTTTTACCGCAAGTTGCTTGTAGGCTTTGGAAAGGTCAAGGCATTTCCCCAACCAGCGCCCAGAACCGTGGGATTGGCAACCCGACTTGACAGCCTCTGCGATCTTGAGGGCCATCCCTGCTACATAGTCGACATCCTGAAGCTTCAAATAGAAGGTTGAGGTATATGCAAAATTCAACTGCGCCTCCAAGCAATCGTCGATTGGTCTAAGCTTCATCTCGGATCCCTGGACCAAAACAAAGCGTCGGATCACCGCCCAGTCCGAGTGGCCCAGATGGTCTGTGACTTCCTGTTCGGAGTCGAAGGGCCCTTCCAGGAAAGACATGTCAACCTCCTCCTTGGTGGCGTCTTCAAGGTGTCGCACATGCTCAGGCTCGATTGAGTTCACTTTCCTACCCAGAATTGCTTTCCTTCTCCACCTTGCCGAAGTTCTAAGATCTTCTTCTGTCAAAGTGGCCGGCACTACTTTGGCTGGGTAGCATGGGGGACAATCAGGCATGCCTACCAAGGGAACTCCATTGACCATATGATCAAAAATTCCCATGTCGTCAAAACCATATTGCAGAAGCAGGGATTTCCAGAGAAGAAGCTTTTTGCCTGCGAGAACCTTCCGCACAGATGGCTGCATGGCACTGTGAAGGGCGCTCTCGTCATCCGCTTGCCGCAAAAGCAAGAGTCGTGCCTGCAACAAACGCTTCTTCCGCTCCAGTTTCAAAAGCTGAGGGCTCATCCGAAAAACGTGGTCCAGAGCAAACCGGGTAGGCTCCTCCAAGTGGTTGATGGAATCCATCGGGTGGGCAAGTTTCTTGGCCTTCTCCAAAAATTGGCTTGGTGTGTGATAGAAACCAACTTTGACCTTGTCAGCCAGCAAATGGTCTTCATGGTTGCTGGCTGGGTGGTCCCGAGGCTCCTCTGAGATACTGCCCCCTAAATGAGGAGCCATGAGCTTGGCCCCTGCAGGGATTGGTTCAGTTGCCAGCTGCGTAGCAAAACGCAAAAACTCTGAAATCAAAGGCAGATGTTTACGCGTCTGGCTGCCCTGCGCGGCCGTGGCCAGGTCGCACAGCCTTGGGCGCGGACTGAGAACCAATTGCTGCTGTTGTGCCACATGGACCAGGCATGCGGCGGCTCTTTGCGCTAAAAGGCGCGGGTAAGCCGCTTCAAGCGAGGTGGCAAACGTCCACTGACTGTTGCGCAAACTCACATTGAAAGGTTCATGGGGATGGTCATAAACACAAGTGGCCTGAAGCGGGTTGAAAACATCCTTGGTTGAAAGCCAGCCTGTCTGTTTTCGCCGTGTTGAGCCATGGCAACATGAATGAAAAGAGACCAAATGCAAAGCATTGTAGGCTGTGGCCGCCAAAGAGTCGTCACGGCCTCGGACGATGGCCACCATAGCCGTCCACAACCAGCTGCGCAAAGGATTCTCAATGCTGATAACGATTTGGGCTCGATGGCAGAAAACCAAAATGTCAACAACCAGCTCGTAAAGGACGTTTGCAGCATCAACTTTGGCCTGATTGTAATCTGAAAGGTTGGGTAAACCAAGAGGGTGTTGAGCGGACCTCAAAGGCGGGGGTTGTGGCACTCCCTGGGCTCGCAAGGACGAGGATATTGGGCGCTCTCTTGCGCGGCTCGCCGTGCCACAAGGGGCACCCAAATGTACTGCAAAAAGGTGGGGTAGAGATAGCAACTCCCACAGGATTTTCTGCCCGCCTTCGGAGGCCAGATCCAAAAGGAGAAGAGGGACAACAGGGCGATTCATCTCATGATCAATGCTAATAACTGCAAACCCAGCCTCAAGCATTGCCCGAGAAAAAGTGCCCCCGCCGGAAAATACCTCAATAAAGAGGGGCTGCTGTGTGCTGGAAGCTGCACACAGTGAAACTGATTGCGCTGACTGTCAGTCTGAGTGAGTGCATTGGTGGTGCGGTCGCAACCTGAAACAGCCAGCCTGATAACATTTGTGAAATCCTCGAGCACAGCGCTTTCCGGCCGGGCCCTTAAATTTGCACTTGCCTGTTTGAAATGCAAAGCACAAGGGTTTTCCTTCCGAATCATGGGACACGCAACCATCAGGTAATTCAAGACGATTCGACCCCTTACCAGAGGCAGCGCCTTTGTTTCCCTTGAACTGGGTTTTTGGTTGCTTTGCAGGGCGTTCAGCAACTGACTGAGGGGCGGCCCTAGCCGCCGGAATGGGCGCCAAATACTGCCAAACATCTGGCGCTCGTTGAAGTTCGCGAATGGCCTCATCCAGTGGCCGAGGGGCCGGTGGTGTTGTCTGCAATTTGCCCATAGTCTTGTGTGAGGCCATGATGAACATCTGCTTGTCACATTCAATAAGTTGCTGCAAGGTAACCTTGCTGAATCCTCTGGGCTGATCCTTCACCAGCTGCAAAAACAGGTACTGAACCCAGCTCTCAATCACTTGAAAGGAAGCCAAATTCGCTAGGTCCATTGCAAGGCTGCGTCTCTGCCAGGCCGATTTGAGCTTGATCTCCGTGTTGGCCTCGCAAACTGATTCACCAGTTTTGGAGCTGAGCTTAAGGTGACCAGAAGAATCCGTAGCAATTGACGAATCCTTCCTGACCGATTGGACTTCTTGTGACCGACTACAGCATTGCTCTGCTTTGACGTAAACCAAAATGCCCGACTCATACATCTCCACAAAGGAGTCCACCAGACTATTCGCAGGTATAGTGTCTGGTGTGAAAATCACACCACCAAGGCGCTTCTCCTGATCTGCCTGCCGGGCAACTCTCTCAGCGGTTGGCAATTTCTTGACAGCTGCAGAAACGTCAGGTGTAGCCTCGACCCGAGATCGCAAATCTGAAAGAGCCAGAGTGTGCGATTCGAAAAATAGCCTTCGCATCGTTGCCATTTGCTGATCAGTCGGGGCAGCGCCACACAATCGAGTCACCAGCACCCGAAAAGGGGCCTCATCTGCCAGCTGTGGATTGTACTGAGTTGAGAAAGCAAGGCGCCCAAAGGTTGCAAGGCCCTGCGCCTTAAGCGCATCGAGCAGTGCAGTCTCAACACCGATCTGGGCGGCCCGCTCCAAAAAGGCTGCCTCTGAGTCAAGTGTAGCCGCGGCCATGCCGTAGAAACTACCACAAACGAAAGTCTGAAACCTAGCCACGGTGAAATTCCCCAAGTTGATGGGACACACAACAGTGCAGGTCTGCCAGATTCTGCTTTGCCCCACCTGCTCGGATGCAGTTTGGGCCACGCAGGGGCAGGAAGCAACAAACATGTGGACAACTTGACATGCACCGCGAAAGGACAAAGGTCAATCACGCATGTTGTAAGCACTCACAGAGTCAGCCCACCTTTTCCTGGCATCGCAACGGTGCCATGGTTGGACAGGTGGGCCTGCCAACGAGGCGGTCGCGCACCTCTTTTAAAGAGCAGCTCTGATGCTGCGCAGTTTACTAGCGGGTCGGCTTCCGCTTCTGAAGTGCTCGGTTGCACTGCATGCACTCTTCAAGGTCAATGCTGCCGGCAACAACATCATTGAAAGTGCAAAACTTAACCGAGGGGTTCCTGCCGCAAATTGAAAATCCATCCTCGTTCACAACATGCGTCACACCAGAAATGGTGTGGACAATCAGCACATCACTGGAGAGCCCGGGAAAAAGGGTTCGTTCCTCCAGTTGATCATCGGCTGGACTTGCTAGGGCATCTTCATCAGCCGGAATGTCAGCCTCGGAATCAATACTTGACTCAGAAGACGAGTCCTTTGCCATCCTGAGCCGCAGGTTCCTGCACAGCGTCGGTATGCTCAGAAGGTGGTCCGCAAGCAGATGATTGCGCCGCCTGCAACACGCGGTCGACCGCAGGGAGGTCAGGATTGAAACTGCCCGCCCTGATTTTTGCAAACATAGCCAGGACTTTCCCATAAAGGGCAGTGTAGGCCTCGCGCGAGTAAGTCAGGACGGACTTCATACCAGGTTTGACGTGGTGGCCCATCAGCCTCCGCTCGCCAGGCGAGAATACCACTTCAGTCGACCTTCCAGCCCACGTCAGCAAAGTTGGTTTGCAGCTGTGGGTAGCATAGCTATGAAGGCTCTCTGTCGGAACATCGATAGTTGACAAAAACTCGCGCATCCAGCAGGTAGCCTCTGGGGCACTCATGGGGTCAGTGATCCATTCGCCACGGCTCTCCGAGAAGCTTGGCAGAAATTCCGGATAACGATCAAGCCGTTCTGCGGCCCTGGCATCAATCCAGCAAGTAGCCCAATCCTCACCACTCACACCTGAACCCAGCGCCACATAAGGTAAGGAGCGCGTTTGCGCCTCCGCCGTTTGTGTGGTCTTTGACTTAAGTGCAACAGCATGGACGAGGGTCTCTGATTGGCCGCGTTCCAAATTGATGGATCTTAACCTCAAAGAGTCTTTCCATCGGCAACAAGCATGCACACAAAACAGCAGTTGGCCCAAAATACAAGCTTCGCGAGACGGCAGGTGTTTGATCAAATGCTCCAGCTTCCTGACATGAGACACCAAGAGGGGTTGCTTCTGTTCCAGTGGGTCCTTGGTGAGATACATGTCCCTGGCCACTCCTTTGCATCGACCAGAAACAACAGTCCTCAAGTCCAAGGAAATAAACTTGGCAGTGCCTTCCAGGAAAAACAACGCTTCAATGAGATGTTGTGCAGAGGTAGCACCTAAACCCCACGCACGCATGTCACAGAGGTGTTCGTAGAGTTGGTCCTCGGTGAATCTCAGGGGCTTCCAGCTCTTCAGGCGGAATGCTTGAGCAAATCGATGAAGAGACCCTGATCTCTTCTGGAGTGTCGAAGAGGCCTTCGGTCTGAAACAGTCTGAAAAAGATTGACTGATGCTGTCAGCCTCCGAGGACTCACCCAACAGCTTTATCAGGCTCTTGCCCAAGGCCGTCGCACCCGGATCATCTAGGAGAAGGTCCCTTAGTCTTCCGAGAGCAACTCTTCGAATATCTTCATCTGGCTTTTCATGCCTGGCTGATTTCAATCGAAGGCTGATTTTTGATGGGACCTCCATGTCTGAACAATCGCGTCCTCTTGAGGCAACCTCCGGGACAACCACCGAGTCAAATGTGTCTCGGGCTCCAACACCAGTTGGTAGGAGCATATTCTCAATTCTGGCGCTCAAATTATCTGCAGCACTTCCGACAGGGCCCAGAACCGCCACCAAGGAGTTGTGTTCCCAGGGTAGACGAGGCCGGTCAATTCGGGCTCTCTTATTGACAGTTGCAAGGGCCTCATACTTCCAGCGATGTTCAGATCCAGAAGGGTCCACAATTTCCAGCCGCTGAGAAATATTGTCAATAAGGACACCATCCTCAGAACAATTCTCGCAAACAGAAGTGTCATCAAGATTAGGCTCACCAGCTTCTGCAGGGTCACCGTCTTCGACACCAACCGGCCCTCCCGAAGGTGTACGCGGGTCGGGTTCGAAATCCCGGCTTGGATCTTCAGAGCTCGGGCCTGTTAGCCAGCGCTTCCGAATGCCCCGCGCAGAAGGGATTTCCAAAGGCTGATCTCCTTCCATCATGAGCCGCCTGCACACACCCCCTTATTGCGGCCAGCAAACACATATGTCGAGTCAGCCAAAAAGATCAAATATTGCAACAACCATCCAGGTTGAAAAGGCTCGCATTGCTGCAAAAAAAAACTATTGCTGCGAGCGACACCCTCCCACCGCACCCTCTTGAGTAAAGCGGTGGCAACAAAGAGTATGAACAAGGTGTCGAGACACATGCAAGTCAAGGCATCTCAAAAGGACAGACACGGTTTCAGACATGGCTGTTCCAAACAAAAACTGAAACCAAATGGTTCGAAAACTGGTTCGGGTGCAAAACTGTGCCTGTTGTTGTCCACGAAGGCTTCCCCCACCTAAAAAGACCCGGTGAAAGGGCTCACCGTGTTTGGCTTCATTCAGAGAGAAGGTTTTGTCCACAAGTGGAAATGTCCCTCTCTATCGATTCGATTCATTCGACTTGCACCTCCGAAAGCTTCCGTCGCAGCATGTCAGCACCCATTGAAAGCAGGCCTTGGGAATAACCAGGCGTCAAGGTGCAGATTCTGGGAGTTCCAGCACAATGGGCAAGCCTTTGGCCCCGAGGCTTGCGCCTAACTGCTTCCTCATCACATCTAGCTCATTGCGCATCTCCTTGGCGCGTGAAATGAATAGATTCAAGCGCACAACTTGTCTAAATGCATGCAGCATCTGATGGCCCGCGTGCATATTGCCGCCAGAGTTCCATGCTGACATCCACAGATGAGGATGCCCTTGTCCTGAGCCAGCAATTTGAAGGGTGCCCCGTCATGCACAACCATGCCAGCGGTTCGTCTGTGAGGCATCATCCTTCTCCTGAAGACAACGCTTCGCATGTCACACTCGCCTGGCTTCATATGGCTTCGTATGGCTTCATATGGCTTCATATGGAGACAAATGGCTTGGTCCTCCACCTTCCTCTCGTCCAGCGCCGAGAGGCTCGAACGCAGACTTCGGCTCGGGCTCCGAGGGCTCCGAGGGCTCCGAGGGCTCCGAGGGCTCCGAGGGCTCCGAGGGCTGGGGCTCCGCTCGGGCGAGCCGCAGCGGCGCCCGGGGTATCTGTGCTCCTAAACCGAATCCGAGGGACACGGAACGTGGGTTTAGCACCAACGTCTCTACACGGCACACGTCGATGACCTCTATCATTTAGGGCTCCTCAGGACCTTTGAAAGAGCAGTAGCGCTGAAGGCGGCCTGAAGCTGTGTAGTCTGTGTCTAGTCTGACCGATTGCGCAGCCTGTGACTCAAGGTGAAGTCTATCCCAACAAGAACTTTTAACCATCCTTGATCTCAGACAAGGGTGTCGGAAGACCACGGCACGCATGGCACACAGGATCCAGTGCCTTTGGCGGAATCTCAGCGCTGCACTGGGAGAGTAAAGTCGGCTTCCACGGCTCATGAGCTCTTTGGCCTTGGCAAACGGCGCCTCGGTCGAAACAAAAGTCTCGCTCACTTGATAGCGCCTTTCTTCTCAGACTTTCCTTCTCCAAGGCAAACACCTGCGCAGACGGCCGCATGAAACAGATTAAGTCACAATGCCAACGAGAAAAAACAACGAAAAGAGAAAGAGAGACGGACTTCCACCTCCTCCACAAATTCTTTTCTCCTGCGGAAAGTGCGCTCTGCTTGTGGAATATCGGCATATCTGTTCATTCTCTTCCGCTCCTCTGTTTCAGAGACATGCCCTCCTCGTAAAGTCGCTGGCAGACACCTACAGTACAGCAAAAGCCGCTAGCTGAAAGGCTTCAGAGGCCCAGCCTCTGGAGCGCGGGCTTGAGCACCTAAGTTACTAAGACTCGCTCCGGTTCGTGGCAAGGCCGGGAGAGGCCAAGAGAGAGGCCGCGGCGAGCGCGGCGAGCGCGGCGAGCGCGGGGACTTGGGCGACCTCGAGCTCGTGCATGGGGAGTGCTCTCGAGTCGAAGCCCGAGGATGCGGCGAGCGTGCCGTCGGGGCCGTCGCCTGCGCGCATCACGTATCGACGACGGCTGAAGGCTTCCTGGGGCTCCCGGCGCTGGCGCACTCCTGGCACCGGGCTTCCCTGGCCATGAAGCAAGCAACGGTCACTCGACATCTTCCAGATCTGGGCTTCACTGCTTCACTGTTTTCCGCCTGCCCTGTACATGTCTCGGCACGCTGGCACGCCCTGGCAGCTCTCGGCCGCCAAGCGCGAACTAACCCAGATGTGAGCGTGCGCTCCTCGGAGCGCAAATTACAACAGCTCCAAGCTGCGCAATGAAAGAAACAGGCCCGATTTTGCCTCGCTCAATTGAACGGTGCTACATGAGGCACTGCATGGCACTGCAGGCGCAATTCCATGCCTAAGGCCCTTTTCGCCCTCTACGCACGCACCGTCTTCACCAGGGCATGCAATTCCTGGCCCGCGCTCGCTGGAGAAATGCGCCTCGCCTTGATCCCTGGCAATGGAAGCGTGTGCAACCGGGAAATGGGGTCCTGCTCCAGCTCCTTTGAGATCTGCGTGGCGACCTCCGACATTTGACGAAGAATTCGGGGGTGCGCTCTTCCCAAAAAGAAGAAACACATCTTGGATTAGCCATTTGTCACAATGAGATCATATCGACACTTATCTCCGCAAGCACAAAGTATCACTTCTTGCAACCCCTCGTGTTTCCCACAACATGTTCTACCAGACATCCACAAGACTAGCGCAAGTCAGCACAAGTTGCGTTGGCTTTGCAAGCGGTGAAGCAATCGACACTCACAACATGTCCACCAGTGTCTGAAATCTCACATGTCACATGTCTGAATCTTTTCTGACGTCCGAAAATTGGCAGGGAGCATCTACTCGTCCATTTTTGAAGCTCGTAAAACACACGCTTAGAAACTCAAGTCTAGGTTGAAAGCACACAGCTGTTCCACAGAGCTGCGTCCTTGGCGCAGCTCCTTGCTTCGTAGAGCGCATCCCTTCTTTGGCCAAATGGATATCCACATGCGGCTGGCGCTAACACAAGCAACAAGCATGGCAACGATAACGTGAACATGATGTATGGCACACCCAAATGTAAGATAGCAGGCAACTTGTAAGGCTGCGTGTGATGCTGTGCCATGCTAGCTGGGTGGTGACACACGAAGCCGAAAATGATCCCCACACACACAAACCCCGAGTTGCCTGGCACTGGCCCGCGAACACGAGGAAGAAGCGCGTGCAAACCAGCTCCTCGCTGGTCGCCACCCATATCCTTTGGCCGCGAATGCCGCAAATTGCTACCGAAAGCCAGCCTTCGGAAGCCAGATTGCATACCCAGGCGCGATGGGTTCGGCTTTTTCAACCGCTCGGGATCATCCACGACCTAAGTCCAATTGGCTTGCCAGAGTTGTGACATATGACATGATATGAACTGGTTTGTGGCAGCACGGCAGCACGGCAGCCGCCTCGCACACCGCCATCATGATCAGGCCACCCTGATTCTCCACGAAGCGGTTGCCTGACTCTTTCACTTGTGCTAGCACGAAACCAGCAAGATATGGCCCGGGTGCCATCACGGAGCCAAAAGCAAAACAAAAACTCTGGAAGGATCCGACCTACAACGTTCGGAATAACGTGCTCTTGCCTGCCCTGCATGACCTGAGACATCTGTCAGCTCGAACTGTCAGCTTTGAATAGGCAATTCCAGCCTACCGCGCTAGACCTCGAACCACAACATCACTCAGACAACATCAGAACGTAACAAAGCGTCCATGCCATCGGGTCACCAAAGGACCATGTCGCGTGAACAGGGTCAACAAACACATGCCCCGGGCCCCGACTCTCCCTGAGTCGAGCCAGAGGCCAAGCTGCCAGTCTTCTGCCGTTTCACCCCAGCTTCGTCGTGTGTCTTCATCCCGCGGCAGTACGCTCTGGAGACAGAACTCTCCTCTCAAGCCATGCAATGCTACTCGCTCAGGACTCGAACCGTTAGGAAGCGATTCGAAGCTAGGAATCCCAACCCGAGAGCCAGCTCACTTTGCCGCTCCTGCGAGAGGTAAATCCCAGGACCGAAGCGAGCTCCGCTGGTCATGAGCTTGGTATGCGAGGCGTTCCTGACATCCCCACATGCTGTGCAGACATGACACGCACCCCACAAAAGTCAGTGCCCGCGTGGCCAAGCATCTTGAGACCATTTCGAAGGATGGAGTGCCAATTTTCCGAAGCGCTACCTGCAGCTGGCAGCTGAAGGTGTCTGCAAAAGGTAGAAAGGGCGAAACAGACTCACCGCATGTCCTGTTCACGGCAAAGCACAAACAAAATGTGGGGCAAAGGGAAATGACAGGGCCATTGAACCGCTTGCGCCTTGTTTGGGCAGCTTGGCATACCTCATAGAGGAAACCTACTTTTAGGAGAGCCAGCCATTTTGGTTCCACGAGATTGAACGGCAGGAGTGGCAGCAACTAAGTAGGGACAGTTCAAGCTAGGCAAAAGGAGTAAGCATGCCAACGAGCTCGCATAACAGCACAAAAAGCTGAGGTATGGCAAAGAACAAGCAGGAAAACAACCTCCGAAAAGGACGAATGACTACCACGAACTTGCAAGGAAACCATGGACCAGCAAAGGCAGCAACACATTCATTGCTGGTTTTGGTGCATCAAAAGGGCAACTTGATGACACCTCGACCTTGGCATGCATGAGCAAGTGAAACATGAGGCTCGAGTGTTGATGGATGGACCTTACATGCCGCGTTTCTGGCTCATGCTCCTTGATGCGATGCGTGCAAGTATGGAACTCATGCACCTGTACTGTTGTGTGGATTGACTTCGGTCGCGTTCATGGCCAAGCGTGCACTTTGTCTTTCGCGCACAAATCCTGTTCACGTGGGCGCGTGTGACTCTGAGTGAAGCTTGCCTTGATTTCGATGCGGACCTCTGTGTGTGTGTGTGTGTGTGCTGGCAAAAACATGCACCTTGAGCTTGGTTGACAATGACAAACCAAACGTGCTTCATTTTTGTGCACTTCGACAAATCGGATTTACACCTGGACTGTGGTCGCGTTGGGAAATAAAATGTGCCCCTTTATTCCTGTGCCTGCGTGGTGGAGTAGCAAGCCCCGTGTCGTTGCATTATTGGCATCAAACTGGGAAAGGGTTCGGAGCAAAGTTCCAGGAACCAAACAAAAGGCCTGCACCAACAGTGTAGCGGCTCTCGGCGGGCAACAAACAAGAACCAACAACCCGTTGTAACAAGAAAACACAAAGAATATATCTTAGCAATTGTGCACACTACTGTCGCAAGGTGGAACTGGACCTGAACATTGTTGGCAGATGACACTGTTTCTTTGACTATACGTTCGACTTTGGCCGACGGATACCTTTGGCGGATGGGTCAGTACCGAGCTCGGTGCAAGTCAACAGCCATTCAGCAATGCAACAAAGCGCGGCAACACAAGGAGCAATTGGACAACTTCTACGTCTCAAGGCAAGATGTCTGTGGGGTCGCATGAACAAGCCACGATTGAGGGTCTAGTAGAAAACGTGGGTAAGAGCGCAGTAACGTGAACAAGAGCACAGTAAGAAATTCACAGAATCGCGCGTCACAGCGAATCAGCCAAGGCTAGCGCGTTAAGACAAACGACCCACCATACCAAGTCCTTAGAATGTTCACCTGGCATCGATTAAAAACATCCTTTCATTCCAAGACAAATGTTTGCTCGAACGAATTTGCCTTCTGTTCCACTCAGGCCAAAACAGTGGAAGAGCATCTTGGGAAACAACATGAGCATTCCAATACACCAAAGTCTTCAAGCGCAAGGAACAGGACCAAACAAAAGGATGGAGGACAAAGTGACAAGCGGCACAGTCAAAGCCTACACAAAAGTTGGCCAAAATGAAAACAATTCAAGTCTACGAAGGACGTCGCATTTCAACAAGAACGCATGGACGTCATCTCTCTGGTGCCGAGCCCTGGGCCGTGGAAGGCGAAGGAAGTCCCAAACTGCTCCTTGAGCTTGTTGAAGCGAGCCTCCTACGCTGCGGCCCCCTTGCAACGGCTAGGCTTCTTCGCGCATTTTGGAAGCTTGCATTGTCATGGCGAACATGACCATCACAACTACGCAGAAGTCTCCTTGTCAGGCGGCGCGGACACCAGTAAGTACTGGAATTGTGTCCTGGGCCAACGGTGGGCCCCCAAAACCGCCAAAGGCTGGGATTTGACTTCAACCACTCTTGCAATCTGTGGCTCCTGAAGGCTTGGACGAGCTGATGCTCCTGGTGCCGCAAGGAAACACACCCTGCCCGACCCCCGAACCGCGCAAACCCCGCTCGCCCGGCGCAAAAAGCCCGGCGCAGAAAGAGCCCGGCGCAAAGAGCCCGGCGCAAAGAGCCCCTTGGGCGGTCCTGCAAGGGGGCCAAGTAGCAGCGGTTGGAGCACACGGTCCACTTCAGCAGGGCCGCGGCCTCTTGGGTCATTTGGCCGGTGCACAGGGCCCAGGACGCCCCCAGGTGCCCAGCGCCCCAGGCCCGGATCTTCTGGAGCTCATCGACGCAGGTCTCCAGCTTGGCGAAGTCCTAGGGCTCTCACACAAACCGCCTTTTTCCCCCCCCAAAAAAAAAAGAGAGAGGTTGGAGGTTGTGGCATCCTGGTCTTTCCACAGGGCCTAACTGTGCCTGGTTGCATTTCTTCGCAACCAGGGGGTCCTTGCAGTCGGGCGAGAGCACCGGGAGGCGGGCCACGTGCACCGCGGGGAAGGGATCCAGAATCAGCTCGCGCCTGGGAGACTTCGCCGCGGCCGCCAGCATGCAGAACAGGAGGTCCATGATCTCCGAGCGGTGGTTCACCGACTCCGCCGTCGTGATCTTGCTGCCGAACTCCACGAACTGGTAGGTGCAAAGCTCGTCGGAGCAAACGGAGCGCATCATCATTGGTGCCACTTGAAAGGGCTTGTCGCAGATGGCGCAAAACTCATGCACAGTAGGGACTCGCAGCTGCAGGTACCGTGCCAAGCATGTCAGGAATCCAGCTCTTTCGGCCTCCATGGCCTCCAAAATCAACCGCTTCTTCTTAGCCTCGTACCAGACAGCACAGTTGCAATCGTCCAACTCCGTCTCCTCCACGTCTTTGACGTCCCACGTGTCAGCAGTTCCGTCCGCAAAAAATTGGCAGAACTCTGCGAGGATGTGAAGCAGCTGCGTCTCCAGCGCAAAGCTGCCCTCCTGCCAGATCCTCTTCAGCATGGACCGCTTGACCTGCGAACACCCGAAGGGCAAGTGGAGGTCCACGGAGATTGGCCGGGAGGTGTCGACGCCCCACGCAGCACACGCCGTGCTGCTGAGACCGATGATTGGAACGGACAAGCGAACGCGCCACATATCGGCCAGCTGGGTCAGCGCCACTGCTTCTTCACCAAGAGCGCTCTTGGCGGAAAGCACTTCCTTCTGCAAGGCTTGCTCGGGAGATGCGTCGGCAATCAACTCCATGTCGCACGCGTGCGGCCGCGCCAGCTCCTCGGTCACACGGCGAATGATCTCGGAGACGGTGCCTGCGGACTCCAGCTCAAACTCCTCGGGGCCGTAGACTTGTGTCTCGCCCAGAGGGTACGGATTGCCGACCACAGCGGTGAAGGCGCCGTCCAAACCTCGCACGCAGAAGGCGAAGGTGTCATCCTCGGAGTCCAGGGACGTGAGCTGCGGGAACTTCCCCTCGTGCAGCTCCGCCTCCGCCGCTCGGAGGTCCCGCGCAATCCGCTCCGAGCGGCTCATGGCATGGAGCTCGCCCTCGAGCAAAACACAGCGCAAGAAAAACACGCAAAGATGATTTCAGATAAAAGATGCAAAAATGCAACCAACGGAGATGATTGCAAAGTACTGGCAATCTGCTCCCGGCAACGTGCAGAACAACCAGTGTCTTTCCAGCTTCTGTCTCTCTCTCTCTCCCTCTCTCCCTCTCGCCCTCTCGCCGCTCACTCTCCAGCCTGCCAAAATTCATCACCTGTCAGCCATCAACTCATCAACTTGCAGATGCAACACACCTTCAGCGCTGTGGCTATGTACATCATTTGAGCGAGGCAAGTCGGCATATTGTGAGGAGTGAAACTCAGATGCTGACCCCAAGCTGACTGGCCATCTCCTTTCGCAATCAAGCGCTTGCAACTTCTTCTCTCTTAGCGGTCCCAGCTCAAGATGCAATGCACTCCTCCACATGTCGGGGAATGTCACTTCCGTATGTGTCACAAAGAGCTCGCTGAACCTGCGGCTAAAAAATTCGCAAGTGTCCATGAGTTCACGCGCGCGCCCCTGCGCGCCTGTTCAGCAAAGCTGGCCGACAACGATTCACCCTTGGTCACGTCAGGCGCAAGAGCAACTGAGTCGATGCCAACGGCCGGAGTCTAAGACGAGCACCTTGGGCATCTCTTTGGCATCGTGCAGCTACAATGCTAGCCCGAAATCTTGCGTCGATCACATTCAAACCCTTGGGGGGGGGGGGGGGGGTGAGGTCATGTTTAAAGGGAAACAAAGAGGAAACCCAGCCAACATGGGGGCTCCCCAAAAACTGACACACCCAATCGCATCTCTTCTCAACTGAGCACGGCCGTGCAATAACAAGGCAAAACATTGTGACATGATGCAGTGGTGCTAAAGGAGCTCAAGTGAGCATCCATCCTTCCTTGAGGCAATATTCCTAAAACACACTTCCAGCAAAACGCCGCAGCTTTGTTGGACAAATTGGACGGCAACACACCCTTTCTCTTCCTCACCCAATAACTCAAAGGACAACCTGCGTTCATGCCTGGCGAATGAGCGTTCAGCCGTTTTCCCTCTCCATCAGCACTCTGCGAGGATTGAGAGTCGTCGGATTCGTCCTCACAGCTGTTCCGTCTTATGTGCTCTACAGTAACTTCCCTTGGCACCTGTGAGTCAGTCGAACTCGAAATTCAAATTGTAAATTCAGATATCAAATGAGCCTTTCAATATTGAGCTGCAAAAAAACAATTTACCTCCAAGTGCTCTGATGGTTGTGCCCTTCAAAAGAGAACACCTTCCCGAGCTTCATGCCATGACCTCTGCTAACGAGCGGTTCTAAAGGTGCAAGCATATCCCCAGTGGCGAGCTCGAGAATTGGTGCGGCGGACGCTGATTCGACACATGGCCATGGGTCAACAGTGAACATTCCAATCCCCACTAAAATCCCGACTAAAATGGGTTGTGCACCTATCCCAAAATGGAATCATTGGCTTTGGCCCACGGCCACATCAAACCACGGCTTGACAGCCTATGACACCCAAAAACTGCATAATATGTCGATGTGCTTTCCCTGCTGGCAAAGTGCCCTTTTTTGGCGAGTCGGAGTTACCGGCAAGGGTTCGGCACACGGGCCTTCTCCATGCGAGTTTCAATGCCCAGCTCAACTGGCTTCGCTCGGTTCGTGCAGCTTGCAAACCAAACGTTGCAGGGAAAAGTGCATCCTCCATCTGCCAAATGGCGGTAGACTGTCCTCATACTCTTCCTCGCTGTAGGCTGCATGGTCGTCCTTTTGCTCGTCCTCTCACAAGATCGAAATGAACGGGACTGAGGGCAGACTGAAATGGCATAGTCCCATTGCCATCGTGTCAGCATACAATTGCGATCCGCGCTCCAAGGGAAGGGAGAGTCAAACCTGCAAGAGCGCTGTCCTGCTCCGATCTGTCCTCGGAGGTCTCGCCTGCGTGTGACTCGGGCAAATGCATCCATTGATGGCCGACTGGCCATCTCTAGGCCGCGCCTTCCAGAGCCGTAGCCAGAGACCACAGGTCGCACTTCGGGCCTGCGCCGCCTCCTTCCGAGAAAGAAGCGGACTCCGAGCCCTCCACTCGAGCCGCGCCGAGCTCCGGACGCCAGCGGAACGCGGCACTGGCGCGGCCGGGGAAGTCCCCTGCCGCGCGGCGGAAGAGCTTGGCCTGGAACAGGTCGGTTTCGATCGACTCGAAGTTCGGCTTTCGGCGTTCGGCTTTCGGCTTTCGGCGTTCGCCTCTTCGTGCACATGCAGGAGCAAGTGCCACACCTGGCTCAACTTGCTGCATCACTCTCAGTCCATCGGCTCGGCACGCGAGGCTTGGTGCGCGCGGAGGGCACGTAGGCGGCGCCTGAAGCGACCGAAAGTCGCTTTTTGGCTCTGAGCGCAGGCATCTGGCTCCGGCCTGCGCATGCCAGACTCGCTGGAAGCCCAGGCCGCAGCATCTCGGCAGAAAGCAGCCTCACAGTCCGCTCCTAAGGCCTCAAGAGCCTCAAGAGCCAAGGCGCAACCGAACCAGCCTTGGCTCACTGCAACGCGGCCAGAAGGAGAAGGCAGCATCCACCTGGGGGGAAGTAACCAAAATAGAATCTCAATTCGTTCCGTTAGTGCCTGAAGCCAAGCGAACCCTGGCCTCCTCTCTGGAGACCTCTTGGCCCGAAGGGAGCAGGTATGCCCCGCCGACATCCTGGAAAGCACATTGTGACAAACAAATCCCTTTGACTCTGAACTACCCTGCGTGAGTTGTCTCCCCCACCCCTCTGAGCTCCACCAAGCTCTTACTTGAGCTGCTAGCACAAACATGCAATGTGTGGGGGAAAACCAAACAAAACACAGAAAACGTGTTGCAACAAGCGGAAACAATCCCCAGAACTCATCTTCAAAACTCCCTACTGTGGCTTAAGCCATTCTAATAGCACCACCCACAACTGACCATACTGTGAACCCAGACAAAACAGATCCAGCGGACAACAACTTTAGGTTACTCATGTTCACAAATAATCGAAAATGAGTGCGTTTTTGCCTTTACATATACTCAACTTGTGAAGCGCATGCCAAAGTTCATGACAGGCACTCTGCCCAAAACTCCAAAACACGGGTATGCCAATCAACGTGCCATGGAAAGCCCGGGACTTCGGGCGCCACAAGAAGCCTGGCATCCAGGTCGCCGAGCTCCGGCGGAAACTTGTGATGCGCACGGGGGCTGTGAGGTGCCAAGGACAGCTCCGCGCTGGCGACGTCTACGACTGGGTGTTCGCTCGGGACAGCTTTGGTCAAGCTTGATGCGCTGACGTGGACTTCCAGCAATTCTTTGACAAGCTCCAACAGCGGCAAGGTCAAACGCTCCACTGCCAGCGACGCTTATGCCAGCTCCAGGGAACAGATCATCCACTTGAGGAGTCAGAGAGGTTTGACGGAGTGAGAGCTTTGTAAGGTTTGGTTGGAGCGTCAGACTTTGCTCGGAGTTGCCGTGCATTTGTGAAGATAAGAGAAAGGCAGGCGCCCTCGCGGACAACTCTAAGACTCTAGAGTTCGACTCGGCCGATCTGTAAGCCATATAGGGCCATAGGAATGAATATCAGGTCTGAGAATGTTTCCGCTTGCTGCACTAGATGTTGTATGCCGTTTAAATTGAGCCTGTCCGCTCTGTCCCGCGCCTGGGCTGGCAGCATCACGTGGCTCTGCGGCCGCGGCTGCAACTGGAAGGCCACTGCCGCCAGAGGTGCCGTGGCCAGCACCTCGGCTCGCTCGACGGAATGCCCACCGAACGCGCCAACCATGCGTTCGCCTCGAGCAAGGAGAGAACGTCTCCGGCATCGCCTCCAAACCCGCTCCAAACCCACAGTCCAAAGGATTGAAACCGTTGAAACGACGTGAAACGACGTGAAACGACGTGAAACGACGTGAAACCGATAAGAGAAAGTGAGAAAAACTGAGTCCGCGTCCTGCCGGGTCCCCGAGGCACACCGCGACCACCAGCCCCACGTCCGGCAGCAGCTCCTCGGCGCGCGCGAGGCGCGACGCGTGGAATCCTCGGCCCCACCTCGCCCGCGCCGACCAGCACGGCCAGCGGCTCGGCCACCACGTCCCACGCCTCAGCTGACTGGAAGCGCAACCAGCCAGTTCCAAGCACCAGGGCCCAGACAGCTCGATGCATCGACGAAGCAGGCAGCAGAGCCAATACATGGATGCTTGGCACCTCCTGGCGGAGTCCAAGAGGCAAATGGCTCAAGCGTTGACAAATTTTGTTCTCCTTCCTCGCCAAATGATTTCCAAACTACCCCCTTGCAACTTAAAACCCTGGAAATCATACGACCCATTGCCCTGTAGTTTTTATTAATTTGCCTCGGCCCGGGCCCAGGAAACGGTCAGATCCATCCTGAGAATATCCGACCCACGTGGCTCTGGCTACATCGAACATTGCAGTCCTGCTGAGAACAAGGGTTCCTTCAGCTTTGAAACACATTCCCATCTCAGGCGATGGAAACCAATATTCGATTGATGCAATTTACATTTCATGCCTGCTTGCTGGACCCTAGGCTTGCTGGTTTTATTTTGCATGTTTAATGTTTATGGTTTGGCTGCCCTGAGTTTCTTTTTTCCTAGGTTCTGTGAGCTAAAGCGCCGTCCAAATCACATGTTTTACACCAGCACCCCATCACTTTGAACACCTCCATACTCAGAGCAGCTCAGAGCCATTCAAAGCCACTCAGAGCCACTCAAAACCAAAAGAAGCACGACGCCCACTCAAGGCCACTCAAGGCCTCAATGAGTGGCACTGAGCGGCTCTGAGTGGCCCCGAGTGGCTTGAGTGGCACCGGGTGGCCTTGGTTGTTGTAGAGTTGGTTTGGTGGGGCTGCGGGTGCTCCAGGGTGGACTTAGGGTGGGTTTCGGGTTGGGGTTGATTTGGTTTAGGGTTTGCTTACATTTGCGTTGGGGGGTTTTGCGTTGGTTTAGGGTGGCCTTGAAGCTTTTGGGTGGGTTTCAGGCGGGTTAAGTTGAAGTTTAGGCCTGGTCTAGCACAAGAAGGGAGCTGGAACGAACGAAGAGAACGGAACTGGAATGGGAATGAGAATGAAAGAAACTCGAATGGGAATGGGAACGGGAAAGGAACAAATAATCGCGGACATCGGACTGGAAACGAACGGGAAGGACAGACGTCTCTGGGGTGCTGCGCGGCTATTGTTAAGAAGCGATTTCAGCTCTTCTTGGCCTGACGGCGTGCGTGCGTGTGTAAGCGCGTCAAGTGGCTGGTAGTTTTCATGTTAGCTTTGACCCTGCCTCGCCCGCTTCTAATATATAACTTTGTAAAGTCAAAACGGGGCGCAGGATCCTCGCACGAGGACCTGTGGAGGAGCGGAGAACGACCCGAGCGGACCCGAGAACGACCCGAATTGTTTAAGATGAGCTTTTGTGTGTGCTCCACAAGCAGCAGCATCAGGGTCAAAAAAAGGCTGACAAAACTACAAGGGACACTGCGCTATTGACATGGCCCCGCAGTTGTCATGGTCTTGTAGTATCTTACAACTGTGGCAAAAGAGATTGACAGTAGCGATGAAAGCATTGCTGTTCATCAATGCTGCTGGCTACTGTAGTATGTACCAAGTCGCCTACATTCAGGCTCAGCAGTCAAACTGGGTGGCGAGGTTGGTGTGGATCAAAAAATGGTGTAGCATCCGAAGAACTGGATGCTCTCAGCTTTGGCTGGATGGATTGGCCCCAAACTGATGGGAATAGAATCAATGCTATTGATGCGAATGGGGTGACATTTGCGCTTGACAATGACATCTGTTCCAGTCCCACCACCGCAAAGGGATCATTGGATGGTCCGGCAATGGGAAAGTGTGCTCAGAAATGGTACGGTCACACGAACGCCCTTTTTCTGGTCACCTTCACATTTGTTGCGAGATGCAGCCATATTTGAGAATGAGACGCCAAGCAAAGGCAACAACTCTTCATCCTAACAAAATCATTCGGGCCAGTGAAGGCATTGTAGCAAGCGTGGGCATTCACCATCGAAACGGCGCGCAACGAAGGCACGAACCTCATCCGATTGATCCGGGCAAACTAGAGCAACTAGACAACGCACCATCTGGTATAAACAAAACAATCGACATCAATCGGCTTCCGGAGAGAAACGTGTGACGTCCCTGGCCTGCTGCTGCCGTTGCCGGAGGAACTCCAGGCTCTCTGAGTCAGACAAGTCCAGCACGCAGAAGGCGTCGGGTCCTGAGCCCCACGCGGGCTTGTTCCGGGCCCGAATGACAGACGCAAAGTCCTGGGTCTGCCTCGGGCTGAAACCAAAGATCCCCAAGTCGATCCTGCAAGCAACGATCAAATATCGAAGTGTTTGACAAAATTCGGCGAGAGTTGGAGAGTTGCCTCCGCTAGCTTGCCAAGTGCTCTGCCTCATGCGCGATTCGAGTTGGCGCTTCTTGCATGCATCTCGCCATGCTCGGGCGTCAGCTGGCACGTCCAATGCAGTGGAGCGCCCTTGGATTGGGTGGGCGTCCATCGTGTCTGGCAGGGCAAGCCGGGCAAGCCGCGTCTCAATTGATCTGAAAAGTACATGGCCCAAGCCTTGGCTTCACGGTCAGGCTTTGCACCTCTCAGCCAGAGATCAACGTCTGCGAAATGGACTGTACCAGTCCGGGGGGGTGCCCCTTCAAGTAAGGAAATGATCTAGTTTGGGGGGTTCTTCAACGCTGCAAAAATGACATGGCTTGAGGAATTCGCCTGAAACCTGATCTCGCACTCTAAAATGATGATGCACTTTGCTCGACATACTCAGTGGGTCCCTTGACTGCTGGTTTTGGGCGGGACATAACTTGCGTCCGGTCGGATTGGTTCGGTCTTGGAACCTGAAACTTGAGATGAATTCCAAGATGAGCGTTAATGATGGAATTTCCTGCTAAAACCCTTCCTTGTACCACTGCGAACCAAAATTCATCATTGTGACAGGGAAGCCAACCTCTGTTCAACGGGAAGGCCTCGGAAGACTGCAGCAAGTCCACCGATGCCTCCAACGCCTGAGTGGCTTCGCAATCAAACGTTGCGCAAAGCTGTTCATCTTTGATGGATCGAGTGATTTGTGCATATCCTTCTGAAATGCTCTAGCCTTTCAAGCCAAATCTGTCACGGGCCCATCCTCCTCGCGCCTCCCGCACGTCGGCTTCCAAAATCCCGGCACCAATCAAGCCATGCACATAGGGGCGGGAGGCACGGTATGCGCTTAAAGCATCCTGCAGACGGATGCAATTGAAATGCCCGGGGCACCCCAAAAACCTGCCATGCATTCAATTGAAAGCATCGCACTCCTCCAGCAAAGTCGTAGCACGCTCTGCAGCACCAGCAGTGGACCAAATACGCTGCGCCTGCGTTGAGCAACGCGCGGCCTCGCCAGCTTCGAGCTCAGCCAGGACGTGGCACAACTCCCGTGCAATCTCGTCGCATCCTGCCCAGTCTTCTGCTGTGACCAGCACCACAGGGCCTAGATAAGTCGGAGGGATGCATACTGCGAGCTCTGCACAACTTCTGTCTGCGGAACACAGAGAAAACAAAATGGCTCTTAACTCATCCAAACAACGGAAGGTGCCCCTTCCCTCCAAACCCAACTGCGATTGGAAGGGTTGCTTTTCGCCTTTGCCGGCCGCGCCACACTGCAGCTGCGCCAGCACGGCCGCGAGGAGAAAGGCCTCGGCGCCTCCGTGGGGCACGCGAAGCAGCGCCGCCGCGCACGGCTGCGCCGCCAGCAGCTGACTCTCCAGGGACGCCTCGTGCGTAGCGGCAACAGTTTCGAGGCGAATCAGCAGTCCTTAGCATAGGCGTCCTTTCAGGAGAAATAGATGGCCCTGGTAGATGATTGAACCACCAGGTAAACTAGGGCCATCTATTTTTCTACCAAAACAACCAAAAAGAACACCTATAGTCGTTCGCCCTTTTGCTTGCAAAAGCCACCGAGATCTGGCCTCCACAGCCAGCACCAGCCTGGCCTGGCCATTGACCCACCGCGCCACCGCTTCCAGGGAGCCTGCCCCAAAGCCTCGGGCTCGGCAAGCCATGCGAGGCGTGCGATGCCCATGTGCAAATGGCTTGCGATGCTTGGCCAGTGGCCCTTCACTCCTTGCTGCTGAAGCTCCAGCGCAAACTTCGCAGGACTGGCTCTCAAGCCAGGACACTCGAAGCTCGGGACTCAGCTGAAGCAGCGCAGTGGCCTGCCGCTGACTTCTTTGACTCGACGCAAAAGACGCTTTGGACGCCTTGGAGGACGCCTGCGCGCGAGGCTTCAGCTCTTTACCATGGACGTCGAGGATCGGCACCTTCGTACTGTTCGCTGTCAAGGGCATAACTTCGCACGGAGCTGGCATCACCGTTGAAATCCATCTACGTGCCAAAACAACCAAAACCAAACTCCATCTACCAAACTCGAACTAAACTAAACTGGCCTTCATACCAAACCCTAGCTAATAACCAAACTGCTGTGAGTGAATGCCGCAAATAACATGGCGGCAAGCCTGCTTTGCCACGCACTAAGAATCTTCTCTAGCTCTTGGCCAATAAAAGTTTTGCCATGGCACGTTTGCAGCGCTGGCCAAGCGTCTCAATTTCTCCACGATCTGATCGAAGAGCTGCGTTGGCACCGTCGTCGCCCAAGTGTCCTAGGGTGAAAGGCAAATCTGCGCGCAGCTTGATCTGGAGGCACAAGTTCGGGGATACGTACAAGGGCTTCCCCTGACTGACCCGACAAGCATGCCACCCTAGCACAGGTCTACACACTTTTTGCCCTGTCCTGGTCCAAGACCATAGCGCACGCGCGCTGGATGCGCAGCACTGAGATGGCTTTCGCAAAGCCGTTGACTCGCAGCTCAAGGTGACCATCTTTCAGGCTGAATGACACCTGGTCCTGCACATGTGCTTGGCACTTGAAAATTGCCTATCATGCGTAGCCCACATGGCGACAAGTTGCATCTTGGATCTCTCGCATCTTTGCTGATTCGTGTCTGTGTGTGAGGGGCATGATGTCACAACTCACTCACACAGAGACCTCACGGTGGAGCATAGCCCTGTTGCATGCCCCAGACATGCTACACGGCAATTCCAACGAAAGGCCTTGGAGTCACCAGACGTGAAGCTGACATCTCGGGCCACCAACTTCTTGAACATGGACCTGGCAAGGAATCCAGTGTTCATGACATTCACGACATTCGTGACATTCATGCTTGCGTCAAGCTGGTCTCGCTCAGGTCCATGCTACTTCTGGACCATCGTAATGTCGCTTGTGTTGCCATGCCGCAGCCCCTATGAATCAGCGCTTGGCACATGCTTGGCTGAAGTAAGATTCCAAAACGTAACTAACGCGGCATTCTGCGATTGGCTGCTCAGGCGCACCAATTGCAAACAAATGGTATCACGGGAAGGTTGTGCATAGCTTACCTCCCATTGAGCCAAAATGGGTGTGCAGCACGACCCTCAATCAAACGTCTTGCTTGCACTGACGTTGGGACCATGGAGCTTTAAAGAATAAACACCTTCGCTTTAGCCTTGTTTTGCCGTGCAGCGGCAAGCGCTTGAGAACAACAAGCAAGAGACCTCTGACCAGCATGAGCCTTCAGTTTGCCGGGGACTGGCTTCAAACCTAGCCCGACAGTGTAACGTGTAGTGAGTAGCTTCAGTGCTACGAATTGTTCGAATCGTACCTGCGAGAGTCTCTGCAAGTTTCTCCTCGCAAAATTTCCGCGCAAGTTTCTTTGCGCAAGTCTTGCGCGTAAGTTCTGAACGCTACTGGCCTCTGCGCAAGTTCGCTCTGCTCATTTCTCTGTGCAAGATCTCCATTCAAGCTTCTGCACGCAAATTCTCTGTGCGAGTATCATTGCCTGCAGCATTCACTCTCACATCTAACATCTTGCTCAAATCACTCCTTGATGATTCCCTGTAGAATGCATTTCTGTTCACTCATCTCGCATCTTCTCATGCTCAAATCACTTCTTGATCATTCCCTGCTTAACTCATCACTTTTCACTCTCTTACATCTCACATCTACCAGCTCAAATCACTCCTTGATCATTCCCTGCAGAATTCATGTTCACGCATCTTACATCTTCTCATGCTCAAATCACTTCTTGAGCATTCCCTGTGGAATTCATCATTTTTCACTCTCTCACATCTCACATTTTGCTCAAATCCCTCCTTGCTCGTTCGCTGCAGAATTCTTTGCTGCTCGCTCTCTCCCGCATCTCACACTCAAATCACTTGCACTCACTGTTAATCTAACACAGCTACACGCACGGAAAAAGCCCAAACCCTAAGAACTGTGATGTTGCGGGGTGTTGGACACTTCACCATTGCAAAGACCAAATGCATCTCAGTCTGTGCGGCGCATCTGCACGCCGTCAAGTATAGGCAAGTGCAAATCAGCAGGCAACAAAGCACGCGAGCCCTTAGAAAAGAGAAGCAAGTGATTATGTGGCTTGTAGACATGCCGTGGGCTTGGTCCTTCAATGCTTGCGTCTTGGTTTTAAAAAAATCCAGTGGTTCAACGTCCTGCACTCTGCTAAGGATGCTCTCTCCGGAACCATGTCAACAAAAGCGTCTCACATCAATGGCTCGCTCAGATGCTCGTGTTGCCCGGAAGTTTCCACAGTAGACGGTTGACGCGTCATGGCCACTTCGGAATCACAGGCAACATCAGAGGAAGACGCCCTGATTTACAAAACACCGTTCTCCATCTGGTGCGGCTGCGCCTCTTGGAGGTGTGGGTGTGTGCGTGTAACGTCGATTCGCAGCAAGTTGTGAGGCTCGACGATCGTCTTAAGTCTGGATGACGTGTTGCTGGAACTATGGAGGCAACCAGTGCTTGACATGCAACGATTTCAATGGGATGTCCAAGCCGCCCACAAGGCGCAAGCTCATCCCTACTGAGTCATACTGAAAAATATGAGATTGGTCTGACGGGGTGTGTCAAACAGAACGCAGTACACAACAACATGCAAATGGCAAGAACAAAGAAAGGTCATGTGCTGCTTGAATCGTTCGCACGCATACTATGAAACTTCAGAAGCTTTCCCAGCACACGCCATACCATTTGCACTTGCATTCCCGAAAAGATCGCACCAAAATCAAGGCGGATTGATTCCTGGAACACGCCTGTTGCCCTGCTCCCAAATTGACAAGCGCATGCCTCTCCAAGCGAAGCCCCTGTCTCTGGCACGAAGCACTTTTCGGCGAAGGGCGACGGGAACGTCCTCTTGGGAAAGAGCCAGTCCTCAATCACCACGAAGTCCAGGTCCGGCAGCTTGTCCAACATCTCCAGGCTCTCCCTCACGGTGTTCACGATGGGAAAGCCCTTGGTGTTGAAGGAGGTGTTGATCAACGCCGCGAGGCCCACCAGGCGCCCCACGGCCACCAGCAGCGCGTGGATCCAGGGCTCCTCCGAGGCGCTCACCGACTGATGCCGCGCCGTGCCGTCCAAATGCGCCAGCGCCGGGAAGCGCGCGCGGATCTCCTCCACCACACGGGGGGCCATCGTCATGTAGGGCGACGCCACCTCGCGCCCGAAGACCTAAGCAACACGCTTGAACTGGTGATGTCCTCCCTAGATTCGCGAGAAAAAAAGGAGCCGCAACCCCTCCCCATAACACCGCATTCTTTCGATCAAATACCTCTCTCTCACTGTGTTTTTCTATCAGCTTGTCCCTCCCACGTCGGGCCTTCGCCAGGTCCTCCTTTGCGATCATCGGCGCCACGGGCCGATACCACTGCCGCGCCTTGAGGCGGTTCATGCGCTCACGCATGGTGGCGTCCGGCACGGCCAGCAGGGACCGGTGCCCCAGGGCCCGGGGACCGAACTCCTGAAGAAGGAGTTTGACGAGAATCGCATTCGAAAGTTCGGCTGAAAGACGCTAAAACGACAAATGGCCGCCGGCGTTTGGCGCACCATTTGCTTTGCGTGGCCTGGCGGCCCCGCACCACGGCCACGATGGGTCGGCTGTGGTTGGCGTTGAGACGCTGCCAAGCCACGCCCCCTGCAAGCAACTCCGCCAGGAAGTCCACGCCGCCCAAGGCGCTGAGGCGCACGGCGCGGCGCGCAAAGGCCACGCGCTCGAGCCTCGCAAAAAGCGGAAGAAGCGCAAAAAACAGCAAAGCCAGGGGAGACCAAGCAACAAGCAAAATGTTGGAGACACGAAAAATGTGAATCGCTTAGGGAATTCGCAATGCCACGGCTGCTGGAGACATGATCTAAAGCGCGAGAACCATGCAACACCAAGCGTGTTTAAAGAACAAGGAAATTTGTTGGAAATGAAACATGTATAAATCAAACCGCTTTCGCACTCTGCTTGCACTCTTGGGGGCATGTCCTCGTCCCAGAGCCGGAAGCCTAGGTACTGCAACGGCTGCTGCTTCGGGGGCGGCGAAATGGTCCACAAGCCTCCAGCCGCCAGGCCGCAGTCGTTGGGCGCAGGCGGCACGTAGAGGCGTATGTCCTGACACTCGTGCATCAAAAGAATACGATAAACATCTAGACCTCGCACTCTCCTCCAAGTCGTGAATCTTCTGGTTGGCTAACACGTTCAGTGCGCAGCCTCCCGTGAGCACCAGGCCATCCACGTTTTCTGAGCCCACCTCTTTCCTTAGGCAACAGACGCCCAGTGGCGGTTTCGTGGCGTCTTTTGCCTGTGGGGGGGAGGGAAAGGCGGGGGAAGGCGGGGTGTTGGGTTGCCCTCAATCGGTTGAGTTTGGAGTGAAACTGCGTGAGCCTTTGGTGATAGCGTTGCTTTGGTGTCCCGGTCTTGCGCCGGCGGTGTTTTTTGGTGGGATTTTGGCGATGTCCCGGTGGAGTTCCGGTTATGTTGCCCTGTTGTTTTGGGTGGCGTCCCGGTGTCCCAGTGGTTTGTGCGCGGCGTTTTGGTGGTGGTGTTTCAGTGGTGTGGGGCTTGGCAGAGTTTGGGCGGCGTCCCGGTGTCTGGTTGCATATCAAGGTGTATCGTAAGAGGTTGACTTTGGGTAAGTGATTGTCCAAGGTGCTTGACAAAGCAAACAAAAAAAGTAACCAAACCCACACAGGCCGCGAAAGTGGAAATCCGCTGCACCAAAAGCTATGACTCGGTATGACTGGAAACGGAGAAGAGAAAGCTCAACCCCCCCCCCCCCTTCGCGGTTTCGCGGTTTCGCAACTTCGGGGCTCAATCCATTTCAGAAAGCTTCTGCTTTTTGAGCTAGCATCAACAGCGCCAGGATGACATCTCGAGCCACCTCCTCAAAACCCACCTGAATTGACGCTGCCAGAGTCTGCTGGTCTTCGGTGGAGTTACATGCACTTCGCAGCAACGCGAAGGGAACACGAGCATCTGCGGAGAAAAAGCTCCCTGAATGCTTGAAGAGTTCCTTCACGACTTCATTCAGCTTGGGGTTTGACTCCTTGATGCCGGAATAGCCCATGAGCTTGCCAGAAAGAGAGAGAATTGCGCGCTTCTCACCTAGCATAAACTTGGACCAGTGCATCCCTTTGCGATTCTGGCGGCACTGCTCGGTGATAGCCTTGCCCGACACCTCAGGCAAAAGCTCAGCCAGGTGCATGTACATATCCCCAAAGTTGTACTGCAGAGTCCCAATGTGCTCAATTTGACCTGGGCAAGGAGCAAGCATTCCACGCAGGGCTCTACATACATATAAAATGTTTAAACCGGCATGGACATGGGCTGGGGTTCGATATGGCCATGGGTCAAAACCCCGTACTCCCAGTGAACATCCCAATCCCCACTAAAGTAGACTCAGCACCTACCCCAAAATGGTGCCATTGGTGTTGACCCACGGCCAGATCAACAAAGCAGAACGTGCTACCAGGAACCAGCCCTTGCCACAAAGGCGTTGAAGGATCCATCATTGCCCCCGCCATCATAAGACACCACCAAGGCAGAACGGAAGGGCGAGGCATAAAATCCCAGGGCCGCGTGGGCCTTGTGATGATCCACGAACTCCCACTGGTCCACTTCTATGACCTTCCTGGGCCGCAAAACGTACAGCTTTCCTCCCGAAAACAATTTGAATGCTGAGTGTCGAGTCCCGGATCAGCGAAGGGATGTACTCCCAGAACGGCGCGTCTATACCCAGCACGATGACCCCAATCGCGAATCGCCTGGCGCATGATCCGACAATCCAAAGGCCGAAAGGGTGTCAAACCGTTCAAACCTCGAAAAGAAGGCATGTGCCGCGTGTGCCGCATGTGCCGCGTGTGCCGCGTGTGCAGGGTGTGCCGCGTGTGCCACGTGTACAGGGTGTGCCGGGTGTGCCGGCCTGGGGGTGTCACAACGCTGCCTCAAGACGGTCAAGGAGCCCGCGAGCACTTGGCCGAATCGCTGGAAGTTTCTTGGGAAGCGGAAGTAGCGCTCCCGGAAGAGGCGCTCCAACTCCAAGACGCACGAGATGCGACCGCCGGAGCTCACAGCAATGCTGGCGTCGTGGCCCACGAAGAACCCGACGCCATCCACGCGCCTTGGAACCTGCACCTCGCCTTGCAGAACGAAACCAAGGCCGCCGTGTGCTAGGAGTTGCAGCACCCGCCACATGGCAGTGAAGCATCCCAAAGCACTAGTAAAGAAGATCAAGCGATTCTTCTAGGGCATGTCCACTTCCTGCTACCGTCAATGCATGGAAATATCCAAATTCTCAGTTGCTTGGCTTTGTCAAGAGATAAGTCTTTCATTGGCAGTTCAATAGGCTGCCTTCAACGGGTGCTATCAGCTGACTCACTGTCGCTGTTCTCAATACTCATTTGATCCGAGTGTCATGATTGTTCAAGTCAGGCATACCAACGCTTGTGCTTGAGCGCATGGTTTGAGGCCATTCGCCAAGCCAAAGATAAACTCCATTGCAGGCACAAAGCTTTCATTCAGCACTCAACACCATTTTGTCGTCAAAGCGGACAGTCTGGCCAAGACAGAGAGCCCTGAAGCATTGCAAAGCAAGTAGCTGCGTCATTGGCAACTCTGCAAAGAATATCTTCAGAGATGGCTGTTCAGACGAGGCTCCCAGGAATGCACGAGGCATAGAGCAAAACCGTGTCAGTTGCCCGAGGGCGTAGCGAAGCCGCAAGGTGGGATGGTGAAGGGCATGGCGTTCCCATTCTCCGGATGCTGCCAAACTGGACTCAAAGTGATCCGCAAAAAACGCGGGGCTGCTTCCCAACACCAAGATAGCGAGCTGGACCGCAAAAACCGCCAATCACAAACTGGAACGTTTCGTCTCCGATGCCCGTTTGGACTGTGAGTCACTTGCCGTTGCCCCGAGGCTTTAGCACCAATGAAAAGTTGGGGTCGCGAGGGCGTTGCCATGTTCAGGTTCCTGAGGGCGCGTCCTCTTCCCGGAGCTTCATGTCAATATAACTGGTCTGCACCCCAACTCCAAGCCTAAAGACATGCTCCTGTGGTCTAGCAGGGTCCGATTGCCTTCTGGTCTCTGCGGGACGTGCAACACCAACCCGGAGCAGCAGCCAATGCCCCTCAACACCCCCACGAAAGTGCAAATCTGGAGGTCCAATCTCAATAGAAGGAACTTTGCCACGAGTCCACTTACAACGTAGAAAAGAGTGTTGACCCAGAATCACGCGAGGGATGTCAAATTCGGCCACTTGGATTCTACACGTGTCATCCTGTAAGGAACAGCCTGCGAAAATACGGGATCTGCTTTTTGTTTCGTCATTGCTGGAAAACAAATTTGTGTGTTTATGATTCAAGCCCTAGATATAAATTAAGGCGTCAACAAACAAGGTTTGGGAGAACGGAAGATAGATGCTGCCACCCCCTGCAGCCAAGCCCGGCGCCCTCAGAATGAACGAGGCTAACAAGGATCGGGATGTCGCCATCCAGTTCCTCACAACTAGGCAATGGCCCAAATCGCAGCGTGCAATTCCCCTGATGAAGTGGCATGGCTTGGGTTTTGGATCCTCACCTAAGCCAAGTGGCATATGAGTGGAGTGTTTGGCGCTGGGTTTGTCTTCGAGCAAAAGTGTTTTACGTAAATGCCTCCGTGATGAGGCCCTGCCCCTCAAGGATCTGCCTCCGTCGATCGCCTTGTGCAAACATGCTGGTGGCAGTGCTTTGCTCAAGAAGGGTAGCGTTCCATGCGTCTGGATTTCGCCACGCCCAAGTTCCAGGGCGGCTCTGCATGTTTCTTTGGTGCTTTGACTCATTCCCTGCCAGGCCAAGTGGCTTGAAGTCGCGCCCAGGATCCTCGAAGGAAAGCTGCTCGCCTTGCTCAGTCAAAATGACGCTCGGAGAAGCATTGCTAAAACAAAAAGAAGAAAGAGGGCAGGTGAAGGCAAAAGGCGAAGTTCTTCAGTTTAGCATTGCGGCTGCATCATATTGCAGCCAAAAAAAAACGAAACGTTGTTCAGTTGATAATGAGACTAGGCTAGATGCATAGTGTTCAGCATCGCAAAACCCTGCAGCACTGCTTCAATATGAATCGTTGATTGAATGCAGCTGCTGCTGCTGCTGCTGCTGCTGCTGCTTCAATATGAATTCACAATCCAAGACTCCCTACATTGCAACCTTCAACACCGGCTTGAGGAAATCACACATAAACTCCACTGCAAGTTTGACAATGCCTTGGGTGAGACTATGCCCTCGCAGCCCAAAGGCCCCTCCCACACCCGGCCACTCAGCTCCATAGGCGCCGGCACACATCACACAGGCTCGTGCCCAAGAGCCCAGGTCGCCGTTTCTCTTCACCCTCCTAGGAAAACCCCCTTTCCTTCTCGAGGTGTCAAAAAAGAGTTTTCCCCGTAAACTATTGCTCAACATGCTGGCACAGAATGGCAACACGCGGTCAAGCTTTCTCTTATGTTGATGGCGCGGGAAGCCTCACAGATTCAGCGCACGCAGGCAACTGAATCACTGCCAGCATGTACGCTGTTACCGCTACTCGGATCTTGGTCGGCCTCCCGAGATGACTCACCAATACGAGTTGCATGGGACAAAGTCCATGAGGCTTGAGGACAAATTCCATGGGCCATGGAAACTCACGCAGCGCAGACTCACGCCCAACTTCCGGGCCATCGGGCACGCGGCATGCTCAAAGCGAGTGGAATGCAGCTGGCCCCTGCTCAAACGGAAGGCGTGGATCACAGCCCCAAAATCTGCATTCGGGCAAGTCAAGGCAGAGGGCAAACCAAGATGATCGATGAAGCGCGAACAATTCTGAGCGAGCTTCACCCTGGCGGCGCAATCGCAAACCCCCCTTCGGCCACGCCAGCAGCGGTGACAGAGCCAAGAGGTGTGCACAGTTTGTTTATGCGACCCGGAAGCAGGTTCCGCCTGTGCGCGGCACTCAGCCCAAGCAACAAAAGCATACCTAGGCCAAAGTCACGCCGCAGGAGAACAAGCGGCACGCTTTTGAGAATTCCACCTGAGGCAACAACAAAAAGAGAAAGTAGGGCCGACAAGATTCTCAGACTTGGACGTGGCTCACAATTAAAAAGCGATTTGAGAGACAAGTTGTTTGCTTCATCCTGAAAAGTGACTGAAGGTTCTGGTCTCCTCTCTTCGCTATCTGTTCGCCCACCTCCATCTGGACCCCAGGAGGTCTAAGCGGTCCAATCGCAACCCCGGATTCTAAACCCTGGTTGCTTGACAGGCAAGTGACCCGGGCTCGCTGTTCTTACAGGTTCCCATTTTAAGTCAGACCCATACATGTACTCAGGCATGCACCCTAGGAAAGAGCAAATCAGCTGCGAAGACGAGTGCGGCGGGCATGACAAAACGGAGACAGCGGCAGCGGTCTTAGAGGAGCCACTGAAACTGCTCAATGACGGCCCGGGATTCCTAACTGTCTCAGCTCAATGGGTCAAAATGGGGCTTGTCAAACTTAGAGGTCAATGCAGAAACCCACCAAGCCCGGCCAAGCCCTCAAAAGCTAAGACGCTACCCCCCATGGCTGGGAGCCACCAAGTCCGAGGCCCCAGCTCGTCAGCTTCCGAAGGCCCGGCCTCCGCGACCTGCGCTCAGGTCCCTGTGAGGCCAAGCAAACTCCATTTGGGTCTGTTCTCTTTGTGAAGGTATGCCTTTTCTGTGGTTTTGAAGGGAAACCAAACCACCACTTTTTGGGGGGGTCCGTTTTTTGGATGCCATAAATCTGTTGGGGTGGTTTAAAAGGAAACCAAAAAGCAAAACCATGTTAAGGCACACCCACTTATGGCCTTTGGAACCCCCTTTGTAGCCAAAGGAAACTCACCTGATGCTTAGAAGCCCATTGCGAGGGGGAACTGTGGCACGCCCCGGTTTCGGATTGGCCTCAATTGCCTTTGCCCGGATCGCAAAGCATCTGATTGATTCTGGTCCATATTGTAGAACCTTTCAATGCAACATAATTTCAAGACACATCCCACAGATCCCAGTCTCACTTCCGTGGAATGGCCAAAAAGAGTCCTTTTGTTGTTGGGTTCCCAAAATGTATCAGGTCTAAGAACTCTGAGGAGAGAAACCAACCAGAACAACCGCGAAATCAAAGACAAGTCCTTTCGCGAGGCCTGCAGGAAGTAGCGTACCGCCGCCACCGCGTGAGGCACCAGGTTTGCCTCCGGGGCTTTTGGCTAGGTGGTGAAATCATTTAGATGGTATCCCCAATGGGGGGATTACCAAGGCCGTGGGGGGAGCGTCTCCCAAAAGGTGTCGATCACCAAACCGCCCGTACGAACTTCAATTGGGGACCTTCATTTGGATGTACCAACCACTTTTGAGGAGTTCCAAGGCAAAATCATGACCATGTCTCAATGAAAATGCAGAACCCCCCTCCCAACTTGGGTTTACAGAGAAACCAAAGCGTGACACAACATGATCTTCTAGGACCCCCTAGTTGGGGTTCACAAAACAAAATTGCGAGTACATTTGTTCGTATTGTTTAGGCCCTTAGTTCCCAACCGCTGACCTTTCTGTGATTGCAAAGTTCGCATTCTAATTCTTTCGGCCATCATATTACCAACCTCCAAAAATGAAGAGGGGGTTCTTGATCAGGGTCCATGCTTGACAATAGGAGTGCGACTCCAAGACGTTTTGCTCAGTGTTTGGTGTGGGTGGACACTTGAGGATCTACGATGGGAAGTCCCTTGCCTGGAGGGGTGGGCTGGAATCCGTGCAGCCCAAACGGCAAAAAAAAACAGACTTTCGTTTTTGTAGCCCCCAAAAAAGGAACAGAGCCGAAAAATCAAACAAACTTTCCAACGTGCCATGGACACTTCGAAAACTCCTGAAACTGCAAGTCAAGGATCAAGGACATCCCTGCAGTCGTTGGAGAACAAAGCCAAGAGCAAAAACAGGGTGAGATCTCACGCTTGCACAGGAATCAAAGAGGTCAATGCCTGCGAGCCTCAAGAAAACACAAACCAAACAAAAGCTCCAGGGGTGCCTCTTTGAAGGTCCAATGGAAAACAAAATTTCTCAGAGCACCTCAGCAAATTGGGTTTCCATTCCGCAACGTTGTGAAAGGAAAGGATCCTTGGATTAGGAATGCGATGGACTTACAACTAGAACTGTCCAAAAGAGACCTTCAAAGCCATCTTCAGGCTTAGGGGAAATATAGTGGGAAGGAAGAGAGGCGTGGAAGGGCAAGAATACGAAAGAGATAGCCCTTCCTCTGCTCACCCCTTCTTCCTCTCTTCGCTCTCTCATAATCTCAGATCCAGCCCTCGGTGAAAAGCGAGACAAGGCAATGGTTGATGGAAGGACATCCCATCCTTCCTCACCCCATCTCTTCATCTCTTCTCTTGTCCTTTCTCTTTCTTTTTCCCTATTTCTCACCACTTCTTCCTCGCTCTTTTTCCACTTTGGAAGCGAGGAGGTGGTAGAGAAAGGGAAAGAGAAGAAAGAGAAGAGACAAGCCAACCCTCCATTCCCTTCCAGTCCTAACTGATGCTGAATGGAGGATGTAGAGCAACTCCTGATTCTTTTTTGAGCTACGCCTAGTTCTTTGTTAGCTTTCAGACTGCAAGTACACATGAGATAGCCCAATACACTGATCAATTCTGGTGGGCACTGGCCAAAACTGGTCAAGACCGGCTAAACCCTGATTGAGTCTCCCACCCTTGCACTTCACAATGACCGTCATTTGTTTGCAATCGGGATTTCACCTCAGAATCACGATGTCCAAGATGCTTTGCTTGTTCGCCACATTGGACTCTCTCCAAATGGGGTGCCAGGCCTTTGAAGGCATGACAAGCAGAAACAACCTCAGTACAAGTACCCCACCCCCATTGTTAGACAGAGACAAGCAGACCTGCCTGGGCCGGCGCTCACCAGTGGACACCTGGAACGTAAGTTACTGAACTGGCATCACCTTGAAGCTAGCATCTAACAAAGAAGCTGAGCGGATGCATCAACTGAGTCTGGACTGTCTGGACGGACATTCCTATAATATGATGAATATGTCCCTGTGCGTGTTTGCACAAATCAGAGATGTCAGGACAAACGTACAATTCAGCACAATCCCCTGCGACTACAATCAACAAACGCTTGAAACAATGAAAACAGGTCTAGACCATCCTGGCAGCGCTTTTGGCTCTCGCTGCCGAGAGACTCGTCCCAGTCGAAAACCGCAGTTCGCTCGTTCTCGCGATCACTTAGGAGATGGAGCAGCTCGATCCTGCTGGCGCCGAGCTCCTGGATCTGCTTCGCAGTCTCTCGAAGCCACTTCTTGATGGCGCTCGGCCGCCGCCGACAGCGCAGGCAGAGCACCGCTGTCCCGTTGCTGGCAAGCAGCGGGGAAGGAGCTGTCGAAGAAACTTGCAAGAGCTGGCGGAATGCCGAGATGGCCTCCTCCCCTGTGCCGATGTCCACCAGGAGGAGGTCTGCACGGCACCCGCTGCGGCCATCCGACAAAGGGAACCATTCACCCCGAAGCGACCGCACCTCCACGTCGCTCCAGGAGTTGACAGTGCCTGCCCAGCCAGTTCGGTTGCTGCAAGTCACCTCCGCAGCCGGGCTCTCCGCCCACTGCTGAGCCCATCCGTCGGCATCCGCGGCATCCGCGGCATCCGAGGCCGCGGCCCACAGCGCCACCGCCTTTGGCCCGAGGCGCGCGGGCCAGCGGCGCCGCACCTCGCCGAGGCGCTGCTGCAGCCGGGTCTCCCGCGCCGCCCGCGCCGCCCGCGCCGACCAGGCCACGGGGTCCAGGACTTCGCGCGGGAGCAACGAGAAGTGAAAGCCGTCGGACTCCACCACCGTCAAAATGTGGCTGAAGTGCACCGGGGACAACTTCTCCGCCGGCAACGCCTGGCAAACAGCGGACTCCAAAGCCTTCGGTCGCGCAGACACACGCAGGCTGGGGCTTGCAAGTCGGCTTTCGGCAAGCAGCTTGCCAGCAGCACTCAACAGTTCCGGCATGTCCGGAGCAGTGCTTACAATGGGCAGCAGGCGTGTGACCACCCGCTGCAACAGCACATCTTGGCCAAGCCATTGCAGCACACCCCCTATTGCGTCTTTGTCTGTGGCGCAGCAGAGTGCATTTGGGGCTCTGAAGGGTGCCTCCGTTGTAACAGCTGTTAGGTGCAAACGCCCAGAATCCCGCTGTGACAGAACGTATGCGGCCAGCCTTTCTATCAGGCTGCCTGGAGCTGTCGCCTCCAACTGCAGCAGCACAAACACCGACGTCTGGGCCGCGATACCCAGCACGTCCGGCATGGGATGGGCTGGAAGGGCCGGAAGCGCAAGAAGCAGGACGTTGTCCGGCGAGGTCTGCCTGCTACAGTACTCCAAGGCCTTGACATGTAGCCCGGCAGACCTCAACCTGGCGAGCCGAGCTTCGTCCAGCACCCGGCATGCCTTGCGGCCCAACTCTGCTTCCTCAGCTTCGCCCACAAAGTCACGCAGGCGCCAGTTTGCGCAGGTCGAGCCGGCACCGGCCCGACCTCGACCGACTCTGGACAGGCGGATGATGTCGATGAGGACTTCAAACTCGTCCGCTCCCAAGCCGGAGCCGTCTAGCCAGGCCTTCGTCTGCGTGCAAAGGGTGTCCCACTTCATGGTGACATGGCAACAAGGAGCCAAACAAAGCAAGCCAAGCCTGCTTCCAAGCCTCACCGCCAGGGAGATGGCGTCATCTGACCCATGCCCACAGAGATGCTTGGCAATGAGGGCAATGTTCTTCGCATGCGGCCACTCATCATCTGCCAAGTTTGCCACCTCTGCCCGCATTCGGCTCACGCTCGGATGCGCCTCACCACCCTCACGGCCCTCACCGCCCTCGCGGCCCTCTCCGTCGAAGGCGTGGAAGGCGTGGAAGGCGTCGAAGGCGTCGGTGTTGCCGCGGCGGTCGACGGCCACGAAGGCGCAGCCGCTGGCGACGCCCACGGCGTGGCCCAGGATGCCCTGCCCAGCGCCCAGCTCCACCACCAGGTCCCAACGTGAAGGCGAGCCACGCGAAGGCTCCTCTAGCTCCCGGCTTGGGAGGCGCAGGCAGTGGGATGCGATGGCCTCGATCTGAGAGCGGTGCTTCAGAGCCTTGGCCTGCTGAAAGGTGGGCTTTGAGCTGGAGCTGGCAATGCCACCCACCGCTTGCACTGCCTCAGGCAAAGACCTGTCCCGGAATTCTTCCACTGGGCAGACCGGGCACTGCCTCAACCAAGGCAACACCTTCTCGATACAGGCGACACGGACGCTCCGCTTGCCTTCCGCGTCCATGACGACCGTCTTGCAACCATCAGGATTGGATATCTTACGCTTCTACGTCTGTATCTTGTGACTTCAAGCACAGGCCACCTAACGCAGCACCTGGTTGAACGTGTGGTTTTGCCAAAGGTCATAGTTGAGACATACCGCAAGCAGTCACAACATGGCAAATGTTCAATTCATGCAATGGCCAAGATGTTTGCAAACACCTCCTGAGAGCCAGGATGAATCGGCACGCACTTGCAGAAGCGACTTCTTGAAGGATGTCCCAGGCGCCAATTTTGACGAGCAATGAAGTCACGCCAATCACACTGCCCACCACAGTAGTTCCAGAGTAGCCACTTTTGGTGAAATCGATTTGCCAATGCTTCACATCATGAATTGGCTTCTTGCGCGGAGTGTAGGGGACCTGCTGTTCGCACTCACATCGACACAGCAGAGAAAAACAGCCGACATCGTCGATTGAAACCTGCCCCTCCAAACCAGCGACTGCAGCCCTGCCTGTGTGGAGCATTGAGCAGGGCAAGGCACTTCCCAGGAACACTGCTCTGCCTGCCCCAACTGCTTTCTCGCAAGAGAATGTTTGCATGAATGCAGTGCAAGCGAGGAGCCTGCGAACGTGCTTTTCGCCAAAATTCGGGGAGAAAAAAGAACACAATCCTTCAGCGTACTCATTCGCAAAAGGATGGTGGGCCCGGAATTGGGGTGGCTCATTCGGCAAACTCAAGCCTCGAGGCCAAAGATTCCATCCTCAACAAACATTTTCCGGAGCAGGGGAATGCCTCAAAATAATGTCCGGTTTTGTCCAAGCAAAAGAGCGGGGGGTGGGGGGAGTCCTTCAAGAATCATTTACTCGCCGCAGAGTCAAACATATGGGTGGAAAAAAAGGCTGAACACAAAGGTTGGGCGAAGCCTGCTAACTTTTGCAAACCACCCATCGATGTCTTATTGTCCTTTCTTAAACAGTGTGCAAGGTGGATCGAGTTGACTAAATCGATCAACAAGTAAATGACACGTTGAGGGAAAGCATGCGTTGCAAATCATGAACGAGTAGTAGCAACAAAAGGGTGTGTCCAGGCATCATGCGCTCAACGTTTCGCAAGAGGTCGTCTCCAAAAACATAAAGAAAGCTGAATGTGCCGAAATGTTTGGACGTGAGCAGCACGTATTCGGCGCAGCCTCCAGATGCACTTATTGAAGGCGACGCTAGTTTCTGCACCAGCACCTGACATCCCAGCATGAATCACGCCTGATGCCTGCAAAGGCTTCACGTCGCAAGGGCGACAACCAATATCGTCTGGGCAACATAATTTCAGTCAGAGTCAAGACGAGGCCCTGGACAGCACTTTCAAGTCTGTTTGGTATTTTAGGACCACGGGGGACAGGCCTGCATAGGTAAAACCGACATATGCTGCACCTGCCTCGAATCCGAAGCCGTATCCTTGACAGACCTTAGACGCGCCTGAGGCTGTAGCCACCAATACCAAAAGCCCCTAGTGGGAAGGCTGGTTGACTCAGCTCACAGCTCTTCGCTCTTCTGCAGTCTCGATTCATAGGCGTAGAGCCAGTGCCAGGTCGGCCGCAGAGATTTGCACCTGAAGGGATAAGATCGCAAACAATGAAATGTAGGGAGAGATCGTCAGTTTGGACTTGTCAAAACGCAAAGCCCCCAGCAGCACGGCGGTGCTGTGCGAGGTTGCGTGCCTGCGTGGGCTTGTCTGTACGAAGCGGAAACAACGAAACCAACAAGCATCCGTTTGCTCACACCAAGCCAACGATGCATGAACTGCCCTTCCTGTTCCCAGCCACTCCGAAGCAACCGGCCCGCTGTTTTGACAAACTCAGCAAAAATTACACCAGCTTAGACCCTACGATTGCAAGCCAGGACCTCTAACAGCACTGCCTGAAGAGCACCACCCCAAACAGCATCCGAATTCTTCACCGGATCACTCAATCGGTGGGAGCGACGGGCGGTGTGTACAAACGGCAGGGACGCAGCTAGCACGAGCTGTTTCCGGCAAAAACAAAACTCAGTGTAGCGCGCGTGCAGCCCAGGACAGTTAAGGGCATCACAGACCTGTTGTTGCCTCAAACTTCCCTGCGTTAGACACACAAAGTCCCTCTAAGAAGTTGCCCTTTGGCAGGTTGAGGTCTCCTTTGTAAACGGAAGTAACCAGCCAAATCACTCCACCAACTAAGAACAGCCATGCACCACCACCCATAGAATCAAGAAAGAGCTATCAAATTGTCAATCCTTACTATGTCTGGACCTGGTAAGTTTCCCTTGTGTTGAGTCAAATTAAGCCGCAGGCTCCATTCCTAACAGGCAAATGCTTTCGCAGAAGACTGTCTTCAACAAATCCAAGAATTTCACCTCTGACAGTTAAATGCGAATGCCCCCAACTATCCTATCCATCAGTGCCTCAGCTCTAGAAACCAACAAAGGGGTGCATGCTTGAAACACTCTAATTTCCTCAAGGTAAAAGTCCTAAATGCCGCGCCGCACAGCGAAGGATGTGAAGGCTGAGCCAGATGCACACCCAAATGCGAACCGGCCACCCCCAACACAAATCCAACTACGAGCTGTCGAATTGCGACAACTTTACTTTACGCTATTGGAACTGGAATTACTGCGGCTGCTGGCACCATCCCAACACAGCACCGCACCATCACCAACACCTCAAACAGCACCCAAAACAGCACCTGCAGAAGAATGCCCAAACATGCCCCCTAGCACCCTACCGTCAATCTTGCAAAAGAGCGGCCGCACCGTCACCCGCATGCCCCCTAGCATCCAGCCAACAATCTCGCAAATGAATCACTTTCCCTTCTTTATCACCTATAGCTTTCAGTTATCTGGGGATCAGCTATCTGGGCAAAAGCGAGTTACGTTCAACGAACAAAAATTACACCAGCCTCGACCCCAGATAGCGAAAAACACCCCAAAATTTGTGCACCCGCACCTCCACCAGCACCCCTCGAAGAGCACCCCAACACCCGTCCGAAAATCTCGCAAAGATGCGCCCGCAACGTCCCCAGCACCTCAAACAGCACCCTAAACTACATCCCAAAACACCAGCACGTCAAACTACACGCCCCCTAGCACCGTAACATCAAGATGCAAAAATGCCCCCGCACTGTCACCTGCATGCCCGCTCCAGCACCTCAAACAGCACCCCTAAACACACAAATCACGTTCCCCTCTGCATTAGAAGTTAGAATTCCTATAGATTTCAGCTATCTGAAAAACTATGACTTAGCAGAAGCAGTCTACGCTGGGGCCATCTTGCACGGAAGAACAAATGCAAAGGATACTGGAACAGGCTGAGCCTTGTCAAGCACATCCACCGCCCAAGCGTCCATCCGTTTGTCCAAGACATCAGCAGCCTCTGCGCCTCAGGCGAAAATGGCGCCATGCACATTCACGCGACGAGTGCGGCGACGCGTGACGAGTGCGGCCAGGGGGCTGACGCCCATTTGGCTGACGTATCTGTAGCCAGGCCGGGTGCTAATCCTCTGCAAAGCCTGACAGTGCGGCCCATGCCCTCTTGACGCCAGACTCAGGCCACCTTGGCCAAAGCATTGCGCCTGCTGCACAGCAGGCGCCCAAGCTGAAGCGTGCACACAGCTGCAGGCGGATCTGGCTTCCTCTGGCCTGGGAACAGCACTCTCCACAAGCAAGTTTCTATGCATTCCGAGTGCCCCACTTCTCGCCGCGCGCTGCTTGCCAAACCTCCCCAACTTCGTTTGAATCAACTCGAATTGTGCTAGCCATTGTGCCTGCTGTACGCTCCAGACTTTCAGCTGCTGCCCAGCCTGCAGAAATCAGACTGCCCTGCACCCCTGCCATTCCAGCGCACTTTCTCTGCGGCCCTTGCTGGGGCTGGCGGTGGTTTTGTTGACAACGCATTGCCTTCCATGGTGAGAAAATTCTCCACCTGCCAAGCCATGCCAAATCAAGCAGGGCCAAACACAAGTTCTATTGACACCAAAGTGAATGGTCAAGTTCAATGGAAGCTCGTGGGATTGCGTGGTGTGTTTGTCCCCGCCTCGCGGTGCTTGGAAGTCCTCATGCGTTTCGCTTGTCGGTCGCATCCTTCCTGTTCCTTCAAACCATGCCGGCAAAAATTAGAAAATGTGAATGGAATGAAACTGCCAAGAAACCTGAGTGTATGCAAGCGGAGCGTCCATGGCGCAAAGCCAAGTGCTGCGTTTCGCCACTTGGTGCGCAGTACGTATGGCCTTACAACCATAAACCAGCAAATAAGGCTCGGTTGATCTGGCGCGTGGAAATTTCCGAAAGCCAGAGCTGTAGAGCTGTCGCATGCAAAACAATCTTCCATCATCATCGAGAACACAAGCAATGTAAGCATATCTTGCCACCCCCGCGTCGCTGGTCCTGTACCCGTTGCACGCACATTTTCTGCTCGTCTTGAACACCGCAGCCTAATGTTCAAAAGTGTGAACATTGACCTCCCTTACGCTTCAAGAGTCAAGCAAAAATGCACTGCAACGAAAACAACTCAGAGAGTGTGCAAAAGTGCATCATTTTGATTTGAGCCACTTGCAGCCACTCGCAGCCACTCGAGTGGCTGCAAGTGGCTGCAAGTGGCTGCATGTGGCTACATCGCTCGCAACAGCACCGTCGAAGCAGTAGCAGCACAGGATGGTAAACAGCCAGCTACCTTTGTGGCACGAGTTTTCAACACAAAATCTGAATGAGTTTTTGTGCTGAAAATAGGGCTCAGCAGTACCCCCCAGCATCATCAGCATCACCAGCATCCTCAGCATCATCCACTAGACTTGGGAGAAGCCACCCGTTACGGTAGCGCAAAAAGCCACTTGCAAGACCAGAGTTTTCAGCACAAACAATTATATAGTTTTTGTGTTGAAAACAGGGCTCAGCAAAACCCCCAGCACCATCAAAATCACCAGCATCATCTACTAAAGCCATCCTTTGCTAGCGAAAAAAACCACTTGCAACACAGCACAAAATCTTGACCAGTTTTTGAGTTGAAAACAGGGCTCAGCAACACCCCCAGCATCATCAGCATTACTAGCACCCTCACGCAGTTGGTCGAAGACAAAGTGAGTGCCGTGTAAAGATGTCAGAGGGAAGTCTTTTTATTTGAGGGGTCTACCTACAAAAATAGGGTATGTTGCTGGAAAAGCAAGAGCAGACCTCATGAGAACAAAGTAAGAACTACTAGCAAAAAGGGCGTACGTCAACACAGGGGGACCCCAAAAAAGACTGTTTTCCGCCTGGCTTAGCGGATGATTTTCAGAGCTTAATCAGATTCAGATTTGCTGTTGACAAAGTGGTTTGGTAAGGCCATCTGTCTAAGGAGCTTGTGGGGATGGCTTTGAAGACAAGACCAAGTCCTTGGACGGGCGTCGGCTCATGCGCTTAAAGTTGGCACCCCCGCCCAACTAGAAATGCATGCGTGGTTTGCGTCGTTCGACCTTGCTGAACCCGACAAACGCAGATTGACCCAGAATATATCTATCTACCTATCTATTGATCTATCGATACATCTATCCCTCTAGCTGCACCTCCTTGCGAAAGTGCTGCGCATGCCACGAAATCTGTGCAAAGGGGCAACAAAACCACTCGCGCGGCACGAGTTTTCAGCACAAAAACTCATATAGTTTGTTGCGCAGCAGCACCCCCAGCATCATCAGCATCACCAGCATTACCCTCAGCATCGTGCAGCCGACCTGGGAGGGCCTCTAACAGAACCACTCGTGTGGCACGAGTTTTCAGCACAAAAAACTCATATATGTTTGTGCTAAAAATGCCAGGAGGCGATCCAACCACGAAGTCAACGACAAGGCAATTGGGGTTCGAATCTCGTGGGGTTGACCACTACCCTCGGTTGTAAGGCTGTGTGGTAGGGGTTGGAGTAAATAGGGATGTAAGGATGGCATGGCCTGCGTTATCTCACAACTGCCTGCAACAGCGGATCGCGGCCCTTTTGTTTCTTTACAGCACTCTATTGGATCTTAGTCTTGAGCCTTGAGCCAAAGCATCCATGTGCGTTTGTCGGCTGCTCACACACCAACATTTCCACAAAGGTTTCGAGGGACCTTAAACAAGGGGAAGAGAACCTCACTGGCTGAGTGGATGGCCCCAAAAAAGTCCAAACTTTTTGTTTACTACTAAAATGGTGTTCCCAAAAAGTTTAAAGTTCATGAACTCAGGAAGTGAGGAACAGGGTGACCCTCAGAACCTGCCCATGGGATTTTGGCCTGTGGCCCGGAGATTCTTAGCATCCCCCATCCTGGGCTCGGGTTCATCTCGGGGTCAGGACCCAAACGCAACCACATGCCGACATGCATGGACGCGCGGCTTTTCTTATCCAATTCTGTGAAACGTCTCTGCAAGAGTTTGACCAGGTTCTCTACACTTAACAAGAAATGGGAATGCTACAGGTCGCATACCGGGCCTCGCGCGTCGTAGCAAAGGATCAAAAGGGTAGTAGTACAAACCCAGGTAGGTCTGCAGAAAACGAATATCCATGATGAGCATAGTCCACCACCAAAAGGGATTTGTAACATCGAACATCCATTGGCATCTCCAGAGTAATAGTCGCCGATGACGACACTGTACGGGAAAGAAAATGTGTTGGTAGGTGACCAATGCAACGTCTCATGCAAATATTTTCCACGCACGATGTGTACCATAATGCCGTCGTGAGAATGTGTTCTCCACGCAATCTCCTTCGTAGTAGAGGTTGTATTGGAAATGCGTTGTAATTGCCTTTCTGCTTGCCCTCCATCGGAACCTATCCAACAATGATCTTGGTGTCTCATCGGTCCGATTTATCTTGTCGATATAACGTGAGGGCAGATGTACATTGCGATGATAGCACCGTTGAATGAGAGGATTGTCAACCTCCCCGGCTGGGCCAATCTTCATCAGTTCTGTAAAAGGTCATATAATCGCAGTTGAACGCAAGAGCGACACATCGGAAAATCATGTCACTCACGAACGCGGTGATTTTTCTGGTGGGTGATACCTCTGAACTGCTCTGCCTTGAGACCAAGGATGTCGCACGCGGTCCAGCTCCGATACATCAAATATAACCCTTTCAGTTTCAGGAACCAATTAAACTTATCCTTTGAGCCAAAGCACACCCACCCCAAACTAAACCTACAACAGACCCAACAAGCCCGAATCCTTAGAATAAGGGACAGCACGCCCAAACGGAAGGGAGGGGACCTTAGAGGCAAATCACATCACCTCAGGAACGGCTCACATCGATAAGCTGGCGCGGACTCTTTTGCAGGCATGGGGTGAAAGGCGAAACAGCTTCCAAAGCTGTAGAACAGATTAGCACTCAATGCTTTCCATGCCGCACGAACAAGACGCACATGCTGTCTTGCGGCGTCGCCCACTTACCCCCAGGGTTGGGAGGGTGGGTCAAAATCAAACTCACGTGCCATTGCACACAGTGCTCTTGCAGCCAAAATTGAGCGCAACCCAAACGGCCTCGTTAGCTTCAAAGACTTGGCGGGCACCATCCAAATGACGGCGCAAGGTCTTTAATGCAACTGCTGCCCACACGGCCCAAATCTGCACCTCTGCAAAGCGCAAACAATCCTTAAAGGTTTCCCAGCGAGCTGGCTTAATCGTCCATCTCCAAGGACCTGATCGACAGTCGCGGTCAGGTTGAGTTCTCAGTCTTCCGTGTTACTGACTTCGACGATGGCTCGGTCCCAAAGCCCAATACTGACTTCCAGTCCCAAAACAATGCACACCGTGCTGAAGTCGCATCCTGTCATCTGCAGTCCGAATCGTTGCAGTGCGATTGGCATCGAAATCCCAAGCAAAACATACATAATCGTCAAAGTAAACGCACCAAGGAAGCTTCAGGCTCTGACCCCGAATGTCCACACGGCATGACAAAGTTGCCGACGCTTGAACTGACCCGAACGGGATAACCACGGCCTGGTAACTCTCAAGACCATCGCACGCGTCGTCCAGCAACTCCATACAGATTGAAAAACTGCATGTACAGCTTGCTACAATTTCAATGACCTCAGTAGCAGTTGCCGACCTTGAAGGTTGCTCATCAAGATCCCAGCAAGCCCGACCACGACGTCGCAGTTGTGGACACCCATCCAGCCGCGGCTGTTGCCGAGTTAATACAGCTGGCCGCAATATCATTAATCGGCCGCACCTGTATCTCGTCACGCATGGTGGCGGCAGGCCTGATGCGCGGCCTGAAGACATTGCTTACCGGCACCAAGCCGGTCAGATCGACACCAGGTAGAAGCTGCTGCGGTAGGCTACGATCCTCCCAGCCAATCTCATCAAGCCGAGCGTTCCCTGCAATGCTCGGGCGCAGCCATACACGCCTTGCATCCTCTGCTCGCCACTCCAATGCTTTAATGGCCCAACGTCGAATTGTCTCGGCCCTTTCCAAAGCACACGCTGCAGACGTGTCCGGGGAATTGGCACCCACGACATCTGAGAGGTCACCCGGCAA
>CAUJNA010000736.1:77500-162140 GCA_963377175.1 Effrenium voratum | reverse complement strand
TGTGCGTGTGTGCGTGTGTGCGTGTGTGCGTGTGTGCGTGCGTGCGTGCGTGCGTGTGTGCGTGCGCGCGTGTGAGCGTGTGCGTGTGCGTGTTTGTGTGCGTGCGCAAGCGAGTGCCCGTGTGCATGCGCGTGTACGTGTGCGCGTGTGCGTGGCGTCCGCGTGTGCGTGTCCGGGTGCGTGCGCGGGTGCGTGTGCGTGTGCGTGTGCGGGTGCGGGTGCGGGTGAGTGTGCAGGTGCGTGTGCGTGTGCGTGTGCGTGCGGGTGTGTGTGGGGGTGTGGGTGTGGGTGTGGGTGTGGGTGTGTGTGTGTGCGTGTGTGCGTGTGCGTGTGTTTGTTTGCTCGCTTGCTTGTTTGTTGGACTGTTAGTTTGTTTGTTAGTTAGTTAGTTTAATTTGTTGGTTAGTTGGTTTGTTTGTCAATTTGTTAGTTGGCTTGCTCGGTGGTTTCAGATAAGACAAACAATGATTGCCAAGGGCAGTTCCCTTTGTGAGCATGCGTCAAGGCAGGTCGTCTCCCAGCTTTGAGGGGCTGCGCTCGAGAGACAGGGACTGCCTCCGGATCACCACGTTCACGGCATTGGCGAACAGATTTGGATGTGAGATACCTGAGCCAGGCAGCTCTGCAGGGAAAACGCCGCAAGGAGAACGGTCAAATGCTGACCCCCCGTGGATGATGTTTGGCAATGGCTGGTTGCCATAAAGATTACAATAAGTTTCTGCAGGCAAATTTCGCTGCAGCTGTTCAATTGCTCGGTGATATGCATCGGACACTGCGGCTCTCCCCACTGGTTGACGTCCACTTTCGTCAGTCCAGGTCACTTGGCCATGTCCTTGTTCTTTGACCCTCCCAAATGGTTTTTATTTACCCTTTGGTTTCCTATAAAAAAACCCACACCCAAAACGGGCCACCCTTTTGTCAACCCACCCAACCCTTTTGTTTCCTTCAATGCCCCTAGCACACCTGGAGTCATTCTCCCGCTCGCCACTCAGCCGCCAGCCGACTCGTGCAAAGGCTTCAAGCGAAGTCGCCAGCTCCTGAAAGGCTTCGCAGAGGTCAACCCAGGGATCCGAACATGAAAAACACCTGAACATTGCCTTGTAAATGGTGGTGTCCCTTTATTGTGCTGGAAAAAGCCATGTTTCAAATGGCTGCAAAATGTATCTTTTAAGGAGCCCTGAGTAGTGTCACCCCTATTAACATGGGGGGGTGTCCCTGCGTCGCTTTGGAGCGGGCCAAGCAGTCTCCTGTACATGACACATGGGCGAGTCCCTGGTTTTATTCCTCCATTTGCGTTTTTGCCCCTGGAAAAAGAGAAAGCATGTCCAGTAGTGAACTCGATTCCCTTTAAAAACCAACAAGGCAAAATACAAACCTAGAAAGCAAATGCAAGTGCCCCTGGTTTTAGTGAGGGCTCATCACTTTGGAGTGGCAGACCTGTGTCTGTTGCTTACCAACAAGCGCTCAGGGACAGGCCTTGACAAATGCATTCGGGCCTTCAATGGAGCGCCTCTGTAAACTTTCATTCATCATGTTTTTCGGTCCCTTGCCTCTTGAGCCGTCCTGAGGCTTGAATCGGCACTGCCACACCAACTCGAATGCTGACCAGCCAAGGGCCTGCGAGTTCCGAGTTCAGGCATCCAGCAAAACTTTCATTCGGCCCCAAATGTAGGGAAGTGTTTATGCCCAAAGTTGCCAACATCGAACGCATATTGACCCTCATGTCCATCCAAGTTGGACAAGGTGTCTGCCTTGGTGCCGCCTCACATCCCACGCCTTGAACAGCTCTTCGTGTGCAATTTTCTGCTTGCCATAGGCCCACAGTGTATTGCTGATCTCCTGGCGATGTGAACACCTGCCAAAAGAGTTGCTCTGCACTACTTTTGCCATGACCAACGAGGGTTCAATCAAGCATGCCTGTGCACGAGGCCAAAATCAGCTTTTGGCCAAGGCTCGGACCGCCATGAGGATTGAAGAAACGGGGCTGGTTCAGGGTTGCTGTTCACTGCTAGCGTTCCATGCGGGGAAATCTGCAATGCATCTTCCGGCAACCCGGTTCCGCTCGCCAAACCTCAGAGTGGGGTCCACAGACAGTAAGAGGGGTGCTATGAATTAGTCCTGCTGGGTTCCAAGCATTTTCCAAAGCTCACTCAAGATTGGCAAGCAGCCGTTGTTGGGTGTGAGAAGAAATCTCGCCTTGTGGCTGGTGATGCTCAAACTTCGAACTCGAGTGGAGAAATCTTAGATCCCAATAGAAATCCCACTTTGTACGAGTACCCGTGCATCTGATCCATGCATCTTTTTCACACCTTGACAGAGTCAATGGTGCCCCCTGACTCAAACACTCCCATGAGTCCCCAAAAAACAAGCCCTGCCCCGATTCAGCCAATTCCATGGCCCCAAAAACCAACGCGCGGTTCAAAAAAAACATCCCTCCCAAACCGAAAAAACGGCCCATGTCTTGGGTTTTGGGTGTCGGCGGTGTCCCTTCCCGCCCTCCTGCGGCTTGAGCAGAGTCGCCTGGCCGGACATCTCCTGGCGAACCGGACATCCTCTGCGCTCACTTCCCGCCACATGGGCGCGCCTTGTTGGAGGAGACCGGGCCCCGGTGTCGTTCTTTAAGGGAAGCCAACAGGAAAGCGAAGAGATCCAGTTTGGGGGGGCTACAAAAAGACACACCCGAGTTGATCCGAAATGGAACGATTGGCCGATTGCCGGTGTTGTGGGAGGAAAGAATTGCCGATCCATCTCCATGAATGTGGGAATTGGAGAAGGACATAACTTGCTGGTTCTCAGCAGGGAATGAAGGAATGACCCTCATAAAACCGATCCCTTCGGTTCCCGATTCATTCCCTCATTCCCTGAGCACCAGCAAAAAATAATGGCTTAGCTGAAGTCACCCGTCCTCTGCCAGGCTCCTGAACAAATCCTCGTCGCGCCATTTCACCGTAGTGAATGACCTGGGCAAACTCAGACATCCAGTCAGAGCTGTTGGATGATCACTCGTGCGGGATCGGGAACCGAAGGGGACCACAAGGAAAACCAGCATTTTCATTTTGGGGGAGGGGTCCTCCTTGTTTAAGACACACCCATATGTGTATATATATATATATATATATGTATATATATATATATATATATATATGTGTATATATATATGCTACCCCCCCCCCCCCCACCCAAATGTCGACTTGTTTGATGATTTCAATGGTATTTGCGGTGTTTTATGCCTTTGTTGGTGCTTTGGGGAAGCCGCAAAAATAGGTGCCTTACTAAAGTCTATTCAGATTCTACCCGGGAAACAAAACATCCTGGGAAGGAAGTCCTCTTTAGAATCTAATTTGAAGTCAGCATCACAAGTAAACATACTGTTCCAACAGGAAATCCTATATACATCATCTTCAACAATAGAAGTTGTATTAGGATGTTTCACTGCTAATGTCTATCTAGATTCATTGGAGATCTTTCTCCTAGAAAAAGAGACCCGCTTCAAAGTCGAACTTGAAACAATAATTCCAATTAAGAATATTGGTTTATAAAACGCCTACTGAAATTCTCGTTAACACTAGACACTCTACCAGAAAGATGTCCTTATTAAATTATATGCAATTTCTGATCCAAACTACAACTACAACACGGTTTAAATTCCAATTTCAATTTCGACTTTGAACCGGGCACCTATTTAGATTCTCTTTGTACTAGAAATCGTACGAGGATTAGTCTCACTAAACTCCACTTTAGAATTGAAAAAACATATCCTGGAAAAAGAGACCCCCTTTAGAATCTAATTTGACAAAAATCAAAATTATATGTTAAAACGTTTTCAATTTATTTGATTGATCATAATTTAACATAATATCCCAATGACATATTTCTAGTAGAGTTTCTGGGTTTAACGATAATTTAGATAGGCTTGGTTTAAAAGAAGGGCTGTAATTGGGTTTATTACAAGTCTTCTTTGAACAGGAAAGCCTTTTTAGACTCTCTTTAAACTGGAACATCCTACTAGGATTGTTTCCTTACTAGAAAAGAAGACAAGGACACCGCCTTTAAAGTCTAATTTGACATCAACATGCCAATTTAAAAAATACTCCTTGAAAGGGATATTTTCAGTAGGTATTTGCAGCGTGTTAACTGCCTTTTTTGGGGCTTCGGGAAAGCAGCAAGAAGCAGAGCACATGTCCAAACACAATCTGCAAGCTTCAGGTGAAACACTTTTCCAGCGAATCTTGAATCCAGGCCCGAATGGAATTTTAGTGGGACCTCTGTCCTATTTCTAAGCCGAGGTTTGGTCAGAAGATGCCTAAAACAACAGCAAAGAAGAGCGTTTAAACCATTGAAATCCTTTCTGAGAGGAAAGGTCCCTCCCCAAGGGGGCCCTAAACTAATTAAAGCCTTTTTCAGAGGAAAGACCCCAAGGCCTAAAACCGTTTAGGCCGTTTAAGCGTTTCAGCCCTTTCTCAGAGGAAAGCCCCCCCATCCCCCCTACCCCCCAAGGGCCAGGGCCCCAAAACCGTTTAAACCCTTTCTCAAAGGAAACCCCCCCCCTCCAGGGTTCTGACCAAAACCGTTTAAACCGTTTAAACCGTTTAAACCCTCTCTCAAATGAAAGCCCCTCCCCGCCCCCCCCCCAGGGTTCCACCTGAGAGAGGGTTCAAACGGTTCAAACGGTTCAACCGGTTTAAACGGTTTAAACGGCTTTGGGCCCAGACCTTTCCTCTGAGAAAGGGTTCAAATGGGATAGCTGGAGAGTCTTTTTCCTTTTGCAGAGAGGGAAGTAGGCATCACAGATGAAGACAGACAACAAAGGTCGACAATTGGGGGGGGGGCACCATATATATATATATATATATATACGTACCTATGTGTATAATAATTTACGGAAGATGAAACAAGCAAAAAGATGGATGGTTTACATGCAGCGGTGTCGGCTGAAGGCTGGGTGGCCGGCCAGGATGCCACTGAAAGGCATTGAACCTGGCCCACGTCGGCTCAAGCTTCGCATGCCACGCGCGCGAACCTACGGCCGAATTCGTCGCATGTGTTTGGCGGCGCAGGTATTTTTGACAACAAAGCGTACACACGCTTTGAATACCCAAACCTACGACCTGCATGTAGATAAATATCTGCAAGATACAGAAAAATGGGTATGTATCAAAATAGGGCGACCTCGGAAAATGGGTTCTCTTAAAAGACCCTTAAAATGGTTCCCTCAAAAGAAGGGTACGTCTTTTTTGCGGGTACCCCTTTTTTGGGGCTGGTTGTTCACGGGAAACCAAAGGGAAAAACCACCCATTTGGCAAATTTGGGGGGTCCCCAAAATGCCAAAATAGAGATTCCGAAATTCCGAGCGAACCAGAAACTGTTCCAGAGCTGCCAAGGCTGCCAAAAAGAAAACGCTACGCGCCGAAGACGTCTGGACATCGCGCCTTGAACTCCCACTTGGCCCTGGCTCGGAGCCGCTCAGCCACCGCCCTGGGCGATAGGACTGCAAGATTCACACAACGGCGGCGGACATGTGGGTCTTTTTTGGAGGGTACCCCGTTGTGCCCTGTTTTGAGGGGAAACCAACGGAAAACATCAGTTTGGTGGGCCCAAAACAAGACAGACCCGTGCCATCTTCAGATGTCCAGGTTTGCTTTGCCTTGGGCCACCTTTCACCACAGCACTCCACTCCGCCGCGCCTGAAGAGCGGAGCATTCCACTCGTTGAGCTTCGCATAAGCCCAGAGCATATTTGTGACTTCGTACGGCTTGAACCTAGCGCATCGGGCTTGGTGGATCTCACATCTTTGAGGGCACCACCCAAAAACACACCCCAAACGCGCGGGGTTCGGAAAAACTGAAATGGACAAAGACGCGTTCAGCGCGGTGTGGTTTTTTTTTGCGGACATCCCAGTACACCTGCCAGCATCGAGACCTCAGGCAGGCACCCATCTAAATGCGGCGTAGCCAACTGGCCGGGGCCAGGGTCGACACGTCGCCGCATTCAGTGAATCAGAATCATCATACTGCCAAAACGGGGCTGATCAAGCTTCCCTTCGGCCCCCAAATGACCACTGGGAAACTTGCCCCGTTTTAGTGGGAATCTCATCTTTTTAGTGGTTTCTCCCAACGATCATCCCATGTACAGGACCTTTGGATCAGCCCCCAAAGCAGACCTTACCGGCACAATGAGCCCTCACACCCAGATACACAAACATGAAGCATGTTGCTCACTGTGACTCATGGGCTAGTGAGCTGCAGTAAAAATACCTACATGCGAGTGAATCTGAGGAACGAATCAGCGCATGAGCCAGACTTTTGTAGAGTCACGTCCAACAAACAACTCGCCGCTTCTGTGGCCGAACCACGGTGCCTAAATTCCCAACCTTGTTCAGTTAAACATTGCTTGTCCAAGGTTGATCGCATCTTGGGGTCACACGCCATGGAAAATGCGAGGCCCGGCCTCCGCTAAAGTTTGGAGTAGAGCCCGCTCTTTGAGGTTAAGCCATGCCAATGACCAAGCGACGATGCTCGCGCACCTGAGAGAACAATGTCTTCGCATGCTGGCAAAAGGAATCAATAAACTGGCTGTGCAACCTCTATGATACAAAGAAGAAAACATAGCATCTTGCAGGCGACAAACAAACCAACACAAACAAACAACCAAATCAAGCAAACCAACAAACAAAACAAGAAAAAATGTAAAAACAAACACGCATTACATTACATTACAGTACATTACATTACATTACACTACATTACATTACCTGACATGACATGACATGACATTACATTACATACATACATACACTACATACATTACACACATACACACACACACACACACATACATACATACATACATACATACATACATACATACATACATACATACATACATACATACATACATACATACATACATACATACATACATACATACATACATACATACATACATAATATTACATACATTACATACATTACATACATACATACATACAAACATACAAACATACATACATACATACATACATACATACATACATTACATACATACATACATACATACATACATACATACATACATACATACATACATACATACATACATACATACATACATACATACATACATACATACATTACATTACATACATACATACATACATACATACATACATACATACATACATACATTACATACATACATACATACATTACATACATACATACATACATACATACATACATACATACATACATACATACATACATACATACATACATTACATACATACATACATACATACATACATACTTACATTACACTACATTACATTACACTACACTACATTACATTACATTACATTACATACATACATACACGTGTATATCTTTATATATACACACATAATTACATATTCATATATCATATATATATATATGTATAAACCACTTTGGAGGGGCTTTTGATCCTTAAAGTTCATGGCTGTCATGTGCCCCAAAAGTTCTCACGGCACGCACTGGGCAACCCTGCCGCGGGTGCGGAAGGCGCCTCGGGCCCGTCGGCACGGGGGAAAACCAAAGGGTGTTGACCCACGGCCATGTAGGATGCATGTGAGGCTTTGTCAAAGGTAGGGGCCTGTAAACACCCAATGCATGTGACGGTTTCTACAAAGACCCCAATGCATATGACGTTGTTCTTCTTCTTTTTTCAATACAAACACCCAAATCAAGCTTTGTGAAAGTAGGGGCCCTTTTTGGTATCCTCCTTAAAAAGCGGCACAAGGCGGCACCAGGTCCCAACAAGGGTCCACATGTTTGACAACACCCAACTATTTTCCAAATGCTCCGATTCCAATCACTAAAACTTGTCAAACAACTCAACTACTTTAACACAAAACTGCAAAACAACACCTTTGAAGCTTGTGCCGCTCACCTCTGACTTCGATGTTCGGGGGGTTGGCGAAATATCTAGCAATCCTACCAACGCTTGAAAAAGCCGGATTCATAGGAACTGTCCAATCGTGTCCCCCCAAAATCAAGTTCTCAACATTGCAACCCCAAAGTGGGGTTCTCCGTCTACAAACGCGGGGGGGGGGGGGGAGGTGGCTCCACGTTTTTTGCAGGGAGCCGCCACAGTCCGAGCAAACCAATTGGCTGAGGCCCGAGCTCCGGCCGGCATCGACTGCGCATCGCCGGGATAACTGGCGGGCGGGGAGGCGCTTCCCGAAAGTGCGTGAAAGGCTAGGTCCTCCAGTGGAAAGGTTAGAATAAGGGTACCAACTTTCTTCTGTAGTCTATTTTAGTAGGGGAACCCTCCCCAAGAAAAGGGTAACAGGGCTCGCTGTTGATCTGATTGAGGGCCGGACAGACACTTCGCGGATTCGAAGCAAAGGTCCCAAGTCCGTTTGGAGGTTGTTGTTTTTCTTTTTCGGGCAACCCCCAGCTTAGCCTCTGCATGGCCTCTCTTTCTGGCCTGGCATGGCTCACTTTTGAGAACGGCCCCCCACAGCTCCCCGCGCAACGAGCGGGATGCTCCCATTGGACCCTGTCACAAGCGAAGAGTTGTTGCTACTTAGGGAACACTAGGAACGAATACCACCCAAGGGTGCCAAAGGAATTGCCAATCCCATTGCTTCCAGTGACCACTGTAGTGCTCCAGTATGGCTACCTCTAGGTTTCATGGTTTCCTGTGGTTAATTCCTTTCTTTTGTGGCGAAACGCCAATCGGAAGCACTGGGAAAGTATACCCCATGTGAGTCACAAAACCTGGTATCAACATGGTCTACCCAAAACCATGTAAAGAACTAAAAAGGCGGATATCCGCACCCATTTATGCCAAGGCGCTTCTCCCTTGCTAATGTTGACCCCGGATTAGTAAACCCCTGTTTACTAATATGGAGGTGTTCCCCTCCAAAAGTGAATCCCCACTAAAACCAGGGACACTCCCATATTAATAAGCTGGGGGTGACTAACATGGGGTTCAACATTCCCTGGGTTTTGAGCACGTGGCTCATGTTACTTTGAGCTTGGCACCAAGCTCAGTCGGCGAGCCGAGCGAGCCGCGCCTCATCGGCATGCCCAGGTTGAGGATTGCCCGAACCTGGCGGGCGACGCGGACCGGGCGAAATAAATCCCTTGCGGGTCCCCCGAAACGGCGCGGGAATCTTCAAAGCCAAGGCCCCAACCCCCCCCCCCCAACAGCCCAAACCCTCCTTTGAGAACCCTGAAAGCTGCCCCACAAACCACGCGTAGTGGCCGCGGGGGGTGGAGGATTCGTGTTTTTTTTGGTTCGGGGGGGAGAGGGGGGGGGGGGGAGGCTTCTTTTGGGCTCCTTTTGACCTCAAAAATCCCTATAGAACCCAAGACATCGGATTTCGATCCACCACGCGCCTCTGCAACGGAGCGCTCCTCCAAGGTGCCCTCGGTCCGTCGCCAGTTCGGGGAAACCCTCCACGGGGAAAATCGGCAAGCCCAGGATATCTAGGTCAAAGTCCCAGTGCTTCCTCCCGGCGTTTCGCCACTATAGTAGGTAAGGGGAAACCCTTCGTGGTAAAACCTGGGAATGACTTGAATGGTGACCTACTATGGCGAAACGTTTCGGAGGCACTGAGACAAACATGGCACTGGGAGGGTGCCATAAAGAAGATCACACTTGTCTTGGCTAGCCTTCCATGGAAGTGGACTGGGCAAGACCGTCTGGAATGTTGGCAAAAACCTGGACCTCATCAAATCGAGACAATCAAAACCGGGCGTCGCCAAGTCTCCTAACTGAAGGTCCCCATGCAACATCCGTCCATAAAAAAGCTCCTGGAAAGCCCGGAACATGTCCATTGATATCTCCCAGTGCATCCAGCCCTATCGCCACTATAGCAGGTAAGCCTTGCAAGGAAATCTTCTCGAGGTAGCGACTGGGTGTGCTTCTTCAGCTTGCGCTTCGTGTGGATTGCTGTGTCTGTGTCTGGTTGGTAATTTTTAGGGGAATCAAAGGGAGGCTCTTCAAGCCACAGCGGATTAAAGATGCGCGGGGGTTTGGCCTGGGGCCCCTCCTTCCAGGGTGAATTCACGTCGCGCGTAGGCGCGGATAGTCTCCTTGTAAAGGTTCGACGCACCCTCATTGCTATCTGCCATGACGGCATAAATGCTTCATCTTCACACCACAAACTGCGGGGCTGCAAGCCCAGACACTAGAGCAAGGCGCCTCACGACTCACAATACATGTATACCGAGACTACAATAGTGACCGCCACCAACAAAGCAGGAGGAAAATTGAATAGTACACTCAACAGGGAAAGAAACACAGCGAACCAGAAACCGGGACCTTTATTAACCCCAGTCCGGAAGGCGAGCGCAAACCCTGTTTTGATGATGGGCATTGCTTTACAGTTACGCTTGAGCTGCGACCCAATGCGATGCAAGGTCCTTTACCAGACACTGCTTGGTCATCAGGCCGGACATCCTTCAACTTTTCGGGCAAATTTGTTCTGATGCCCAAAAGCTTGAGAGCGTGGTCCCACTTCAAGGGTTGTAGTGCTTTTGTGAAGATGTCGGCTGCCTGGAGATTGGTTGCTACGTACTTGATCACTACACCTGTGCCAGGTTCAAGTTGCTCTGCAAGTGCGGACAAGCTCACTTTATGAGTGCGCTGTATGTGCCGCATTTTTGGGGAGTAACCTTTCTTAGCAAGGATAGTGGCTTGGTTGTCTTCGTGTAGCACCAGCTCAACCGGGCGTCCAAGCAAACGTTCCCACAGAGTCAAGGAGGGGAGACCCTCTTGATACAAAGAGAACGTGAGTGAAACAACCTCGGCTTCGGTGGTGGACCTCGACACTGATGTCTGTCGTGTGCTCAACCACGCTAACGGGAAATGGGTGTTCGGTCCTTTGAGAACCAAGAAGCCAGCGGATGTGGACTTCGCATCCCTTTCTCCCGCATAGTCGGCATCTGCATACAGAGCGAGGTGAAGATCTTGCGGATTATCCTTTATGACTCCTACCAACCGGTAGTGCGTCGTCGAGTGGATGTACGCGATAAGAAGGGCGAGTTGCCCATCGTGGTTGCGAGACCACTTTTGCACGGCGGTGGCTAAGTCACCTATGCGCTTGATGATATCAGGACGCGCTAGTCGTCCCAGCCATAAGGCCTTCATGGGGAGTTTGCACGCGTTTGGGGCTAGCTCACCAGCTGATCATCTTCGGGAGGAAGTGATCCGTCTGGGCAGAATGCAGTAGTTACCTTCCGGAGCTTCTCGGGTGCACTGCCGGTTATAGAACACAACAGATCTACAGTTTGACGGGCATAGTCGTTCATGTCAAAGGCAACGGCACCCTTTAATGCGCTTACAGCTGCATTCAGATCATGCTCTTGAGGCTCTGCGGGGCCATCTATGAAGACATGATTACGCCCAAGCACCCGAAAGATTGGCTCGGAAAACTCTACATTTATCATTCTTGTAAGCTTTGCCCAAAAGGCTTCGTGTGCGTCTGCGGGACCTGAGAGGGTCAAGTCTTCGACGTAAGTCGAGAGCATAAGGCCTACCCCTTTAAAGAAAAAGTGTCCAGGAAACTCTCCCCCCAGCTGCTTGAGCACTTTCTTAAGGTGTGCCTCCCACAGACCTCCTGCGTCGGGGTGACCATATAGGGCACGGATCAACAAGACCACGGGTTTTACAAACTTGGAGCCCCACTCCTTTGGCCGCAGCTCAGGCGGGAGCTCGATCCACGTCTGGAATTGCGAGCTAAGGAATGCCTGGACGTAGGCCTTTACCGCGTCAGCGGTGGTGACCGTGTCCTGGGATGCACCCATACGCCAGGCAGGCGTTTAAGCCTTGTACCGAGATGGGGTTGGCCCCCAGTGCCTGGTACACAGCGGGTGCGCCGGCTTCATCTTTTGCACAGTCTCCCCTGAACACGATGCGCCCCTTTACTTTTTGGAGGTGCTTAGCAAGTTCATAGAACTTGATGCTGGCGATCGTCATGAGCTGACCAAAGTGCACCTTGATCCCAGACTGTTGCGCTTGAGCTGCGACCTCAGCCTTCTCCCGGACAGTTGAACTATCCCATACTCCGATGTCTTGAAGTCCGGTCGCCTCCTGCTTGACTGCTTCCAATGCTTCAGGAGATGCAAGCATCTCAGCACGGGACAGGAGTTCAGTGACCATTGCATGCGCTTCTGTCTCGACAGCCTTGGCGGGCATGCCAACAGCAGTAGCAAGTAGACCTTGAACATCAAGGAGTTCCTCAACAATCTCTTTTGAGGAGGGTGAAGTCATCCTGCTCCGGAAAGAGGAGATTCGTGCTTTTGGGATTGCTCCTTGGCACGATGCTCCGCTTGCTGAGTGACTGGAACAACAGGCATTGCGTGAACCGGAGTCCTACAAATTTTGGGACACAACGCTTTGGCAATCAAACCACACATCTGTTCAGGGTAGAATGCAGTGCGGGAGGTTTGGCTCCCTGCCGCTGGGGTATGTTTTTCGGACTTTGAGTGCGGACACTGGCGATCAGCGAATGCTTCGGCAAGAGCCTTTGATGTAGTTTTGATGCGCCAAGGCTTCTTGATGGGTGAACCATTTTCATCCGTCAAACCAACGGCACAGCCATGAAACGAAACACCATGGAACACATCCTTGTGTCACGCGGCCACTTGAAAGTGACTGATCCACCAGCCTTCAAAACATGCTCTGCGTGCATTGCAAACTTTGAAAACATCAACTTGGGTTGCTTGACTTTTTCCCCTAACTTTTTCTTGAACGGCTTTCCTAACCTGTGGAGGTTCAGCCTTTGCCAAGGTGATCCTGAGACACATGGAATGGCTGCCCACAAGTTGGGTCGGACACACTGCGAGAGTTGATACGCGAGCTGCTCATCCGCAACGGCTGGCTCTAAGTCAATATACTCCTTTGCTAGTCGGACATGTGGCATGTTGAGATCCTTGAACACATTACCCATTGAGGAATTAGGTGAACAAGCAAATTCAAACATCGGGCCAACAGCATCACGTGCTGGGGGTTGCGAGCACGCTTGTTGCCAACGGTAAACGTCGCCCCCCTGAAGCTGGCAAGGGTTACCGAAAACGGATGGCTTCTCTTTCGCGGTCTCAGCAAGTGTTGGCTGCTCCTGAACTGACAGGGATGTTACCCTTGTGAAGACTGAGCCCCCCTGCGCTTAAAGCTACAGCCGAATGCTCGGTATAACCTAAAAATGGTAATGCCAGTCCAGAATACAGGGAGTTCTCGATGTGCTGAGAATCTGCCTGCCCAACCATCACTGAAATCTTCCTTGCTACCATCTTGCTGGGACACAACGCGAGTGGTCCTACCGGGTGTGATTCTGCACACTGACACAGGACAATCACCGACATCCTTGGGAGTGAAGAGTTTCGTCCTAGGCTGATGATGATGTTCGGGCACCGCTGCTGCAGGTGCAGAAGGTGCTTCAGCAGGTGGTGGTGCTGGCGGCGGATCCGGGGGCTCGGCCGGAGGCCTTTCCCCCGGAGCTGGCATGGCTGGCTTTTCGTTGCGCATAAAGCTAGCAACCTTGACTTCCTGGACCATATCATCAATGAGCGCATTAAGCTGCTCCTTTTCTTCTTCTGGCACTTGGGGAGGTGATAGAAATTCCTGGCATGGATCAATGATGAAGGACTCATCATCGGACACGGACACCGCATCATCCTCGACTTTCACGGGAGAACCAACGACATTGATTGGCCGAAGATTCGCGGCTCGATCAACGATCTGTGGTTTGACTACCTCATTGTACTGCGGTGCGTACTCAACAACCCTGGAGGCGTTGATCCTGGAACGGCGAGGAACCCGAAGCTTGCACTTACCAATCTCAGAAGGAGGCACAAGATAAGGAACGTTCTCTCTGGGGTCCCAGATGAAGAGGTAACCTCGATCGATGACGGTTTTGCCAATTGATTGAGCGGGCGGACATTTGTTCAAAACGTAAACCTGCTCATCAGGCGGAATCACACGGGAGTCCTCAAACGCAAGAGATTTACCTCCTAGCTGCGCTCCTCCGCCTGTGGCAAAGCCTACCGGTGTGTTGGTCTTGCGTACGCAATGCATCATGGTGCTGTTCAGGGCCTGCTTACCGATGAAGTGGCGACCTGCAGCGGTGTTCCATAGCCAGCTGATGCTATTGTTCCTGGCGGGGACACTTGGGACTGCTGGGACTACACCACCAACAACGGCCGGAGACTTCGCCTTGCTGAGGGCCCGTGGAGGCGGCCCAGTGTACTTCTCAGTCGGTGAGTGGAGGAAGGCGCAGGACTTGGCCCTACACGTCATAGGCGTAGAACATACACGGAACTTTTGCCTTTTCAACGGCTGACATCTTTGCTGTCTTGGACACAGCCTTCGACCTCGGCGTGAGATTAGAAGGGTTAGTGTCTCCCTTGTTTGCACTTTGGGACTTCGGAGGAGGAGGAGGCTTAGGGTGAAAAGGACTTTTACCTTCAGGCGCAGGAGCAGCTGGGGCGCCGCCTTTATCCTGCCCTTGATCCCCTTTCTTCTCACCTTTTTTGTTCTTCTTCTTCTCCTTCTTGGTCTCTGCTGGCAAAGCGCTGGTGGCTGCTTCCTTGCCCGTGCCACGAACATCATGGTTGCGCTTTTGCTGGGCAAGCTCAATGGCCAGGTCTGCCTTCGCCCAAAGCCATGCACAGGTGCGGCGGTGACTATCATGGGCGGACTCACGCGCCTTCTTAACGCGATGCTTCATTATGGGACACTTCTCAAACTCGTCAATGAGATAATTGAAAAGGGTTCGTTCCTTGGGGAGCTCATCAAGAGGTATCGCATGGAGAATATAGCTGTACTTCTCCCGGAAAGCCTCGATGTCCGCCACTGACTGGCCGGCAAGTTTCAACCCTAGAAGATTGCGTTCTCCAAGGATGCCGATCCGGTTCGCGCTCCAGTTGAAAGTGCTTGAAGATCGATCGCAACATCACGCGCCCATTGGGCATAGAACCTGCGGTGTTCCGTTCGTGCTCCACCATGTTTTGGAACAACAACCCAGCCTTGCCTTTGCGACAGGTCTTCAACAGCTTGGCGGCTATCTCACGGGTTGTGCGTGGGAAACGTTTATCTGCCCTGAGTTGATCCTCGGATGAGGTCAGGCAATCCTAAGCCCACAAATAGAGCTCGTCATCGGTCGTCTTTTGCAAACGTCCACTGGCCATGAGGACCTGACTCACATATCCACGTGCCTGACCGGCGTTCTCTAGCGGAAGCGCACTAAATCCTTAAGGTCCTTGACGCGAACCACGGTTTCCTCATATGAGGCCGGATCTGATGCGCTTGTAGCAGCATCCCCACCACTTGCATCTGCTGCTTGGGTACCTTGTCCCTGCCCCCCATTCATGGAAAGGGAGGGGCAGGCGGTATCATCATGCGGGCCACCACAGACTCGGCATGAAGGGGTATGACCCTCGTCACCGGATTCTGCGGATTTGTCGGAGCTTGCCTCCAAAGCTGTACGTGAACTGAGCCACTTGACTTGTACTTGCACTTGTTGGCCTAAGCGTGGGAACAGCAGTTGTGTGCTGTGCAGCTACGGAAGGTGGGGGTGTCTGAGCCGATGCGATCGGGGGCGAAGCCCCTGATACCCCTACCTGGGCCTAACTAACATTGAGAGTTGATGGACCAGCTCAGTTAAAGCGGACATTTGTGCCTGTACGTCTACAGGCCCCCTTACATCCCGAGTCCGAGCGACATTCGGTGGTATGGATCACCATCCTGGATTTGCACATCTGACTTGATGTCGGGCTGTGGGGGTGCGAAGGATTTTGGGAAACCAACGGGGGCACGTGGCGCTACCTTAGGGTCACTACTTGAACTTCCCGATGCGCCTAGAGCTCACGTGTGGCATCACTAGGCCCTTGAACTTGGGGAGCCTGTGATCCAACCTGGGATCCGTAGGATTTTGACTTTCATGATTTTATCCGGAGGTACCGGAACATTTTGTGCCATGGATGCGACAGCCCTTTCTAGGTCAGCAAGGCGTTGGGACAACAAAAGGTTTTCACTACCAATGTATCTATCACTTTACTTTGCTGGAGGATCTTCTGACTTCGGCTTCTGCGGCCGACCTTAGCACGTTCAACATGGCCTATGGCTTCCTGTCTTAACAGATGGACATGGCCTTCAGCTTCCTGCCTCACCTGTTGAACATGGCCTTGGGCTTCCTGTTGAGAATGCTGTGCAGCTTGTTCAGCTAATGCGGTCTGAGCACGGGCTCGTTCAACTGCTTGCTGGGCATGTCAGTTCCGTTGCCTGTTGTCTAAAGGTCTGTTCCCTTTGTTGCGCGACAGCTGCAACCTCCCCTAGCCTTTGTCGGGCCTCGTCCGCGGCTCGATGCTCGTGAAGAGCAACGTTGGCAGCCTGGTCAGCAATGAGCGAAGCTTGATGCGCACGTTGCAATGCCGATCCGGCATTGCGAAAGCGGCAGCACTCATGTCCCTAGATGGGTCGGGAGCAGGCACCTGTGGGCTTCCACAAGGGGGGTGGCTGTAGAGTCTGAATCAGGTTCCTCTACAATGGGAGTCCTACGGGGAGGAGTTGCGTTGCAGTCGCGGCTACGAACATCTCTTGATGAGGATGCTCTGGAACCTCTACAGGAACTACGGACATTGCTTGTGCCGAAACATCACCGAGTTCAGGGTCTTCCTCATTAGATTCTCCCCCGCCAGGGGTTGACCTTGACCTATCATCCGAGGGTGGGGAAATCCCTGACGCCATTTCGGATGCACCTTTCACTGACACACCGCGCTTCAAGCTGCGGCCGTTTGGAAACTTATATTACAACCGGTGTTGGAAACCGGCGCAGCTGCTGCGCTTGAGCTGCCTCCGGCACTGCCAAATCAACGAAAAAGTCCGTGGCCGCCCCTTGCGGAATAAGAACAACGACCAACTTCCTTGAGGTACTCTGATTGGTCGAGCACTCTGGCAGGATGGAGCAGGCGTCGATGCTGGTTGAGGTATTCGTGGAGCTCGTCCAGCGTGTCGTAGAGCGCCCGATTGGCGTCTCGTCGCCCGACACCGATGCCCGGGGCGCCTGCGGTGCGACACTCTTTGAGGACCGCGTTGTTGTCGCCCACGATCACACACGCTCCCAGCTGCGCTAAAGCTGCAGCCTTGCCGGATTGCCCAACTCGTTTCCAAGGCAGGACAACGTCTCCAAACGGGCGAGCGCCTAGGCTGTCAATGGCGTTGGAAAAATTGCCGGCAAAACGGAGTGTGTTCTCCTGAGTGTCTCGGGACTGGCAGTAGCTGACGATGCGGAACTCGATGGGGTAGTGGCTGCGATAGATCTTGGAAAGTACCTTGATCAGCCACTCCTTCGGGGTCCCGTCAGCCTCAACAGAAGAGTCAAGGGTGTTGTGCCAATCCAGGCAAACCACGATGGGTTGCCTTGCCTCTTGCTGAGGCGCACCGAACTGTGCCCCGTCGCCGGAGCGGAGCCTTTTGCTGCAGTTGGTGGCTGCTTGACCGGCAATTGTGGTACCGGGAGCTTTGTACCTTGCCTGTGGCGGTGGCGGGCGTGGGGCCCGCTTGACCTGCAGCCCTAGGCACTGGTGCTGGGGGTGCAGGTGGTGCCCTCAACGGCGGAGGGGGAATGGCCTTCGACGCAGCGCGATCCGCAGCTGCCTGGTCGAGTACGCTTTCGGGGGGCGCCTTGACCTGGCTCGCCCACTACCCGCGCAGACTTTGTTGCGGGTGCCGCGGATGTGTCGCGTCCGGCAGGTGCAGGTCGTTTGATGCTTACCTGCTCAGCTTCGTACACCCTGTCCGGGTTGAAGGCCGCAAGACCTTAATACACAGCGTGCGCTGTTCTTTCTGGAGGCGGCGATGAGCTCAAGTCGTAGTGTACGGCTCTCCCCTGACCTCGTTGGGGAGGATTGGACGGAGATCCCGCTCTTGGCGGACGGTGCCAGTAGGAATCCGGCAGCTCGTATGGATCGTCCGAGGGCGGTGGATGCGGTGCCCGACGAGGGCCCCCTTGTACTGTCAACCCTGGCTGCGGGGTAGGCACAGTTGGCCGGCGCAGGGAAGCACGGGCTGCGGAGAGCGTGGGCTCCTTGTCCTTGACCTCGCTGCGCTTCTAGCTGCAGCCCTGAGCGGTGTCCTGGATCTTGGGCGCCGACGCCTTCGGTGCAGAGATAGGCTGATGCCTTTCCGCTGGCGTCCTCCTCCGCGACGAGGATCTCCCTACAGCTTCGCACCTCCCTAGGAGGAGGGCCGACGGGACGGGCTCTCAACTGAGCCGCTGCGCTTGGAGCTGCAGCTGTTGCTGTCTGTGTCACCGCTGCGCTTGGAGCTGCAGCCTTGATGGTGGACACAGTTGTGGTTGAGGATGGACTTGATGGGGCGGTGTTGCTGAGCTGGTGCTTGGTGAAATTGGCGTGCCACGCCAGGAGGGAGCTCCGGTGCAAGTCCGAAGCTTCCTCCCAGGGACTTTTGCCACCCCTACCTTAAACTGCTGCCACCGGGTGAGCGCGTCGAAGGCCTCGTAGTAAAGCCTTCGACGGTGAACCCACCCGCCCCTCTGTCCTTGGGCCGAGAAGGCCGGAGCCGGGTCCATGCACGAAGTGCGTCTGACTTACCGGACTCAGTTACGGCTGATAACCACTCAACAGGGAAAGAAACACAGCGAACCAGAAACCTTGACCTTTATTAACCCCAGTCCGGTAGGCGAGCGCAAACCCTGTTTTGATGATGGACATTGATACTTGAGCCAAATGCACATTGGCATTCGACATGTCTCGGAACGTGCAATCAACGGGGCCTCTAACATCACATGCACGCACACCCTTCTGCGGTACCCCCAAAGTCAAAAATAGGGTAATGCCAGAATGGGTTGCCCTGGTAAATGGAACCAAGGCCTAAAACCTGATGTCCATATCCTGGCGGTTGAATTTTGACCCATGCCCGAATGGGGGTTGATCAATACTCCCTTCGGCCACAAAACGACCATGGGGTAACTTGTCCCGCGTGGTGAAAGCCACTTCTCTTTTTTTTGGCTTCCCTGATGGTCATCCCATTCACGGACCTCGTCCTTGTTCTTTTCTTTCTTCTTCTTTTTTTGGGGGGGAAACCAACCACCGGTCATCCAATGTGGCCGTGGCTCAAATAAACGTACCAAAATGGCACCTTGGCAAATGGAACAAAAACCGACACCTGCGTACCCCTAGGTCTTTCGTTTTGAGCCACATGTGAATCACGGGACCTTTTGATCAACCCACATACAATAGATGACCTTTTGGACAAAAAAATGCTGGGTGTCCCTGGTATATGGAAGCAACCCCACCTAAACCAGTGGAACCCATCTATGTAGTAATCAAACTAACCGATCAAAAGGACACCTATGCCCACATGGCTGTGGGTCAAAGCCAATGGGATCCCATTTGGGGGGTTTTCGGTGAACGCACCACCCATGTTAGAACCTATTTTAGTGGTTGGATTGGGATTCCGGATGTTCACTGGATTTGGGCTAACCGATTTGGATTTCGACCCATGGCCACATACCCAGAGCGCCGGTCGCCCTCCTCCCAGGCTTCGGCGTCCCGGCGGGGCCGAAGGCCAGCTGGGTGGAGAAAGGCATCTCTGCGGGCTCCATGTGCCTCGCCATCAAAGGCTTCTAGGTCCTTCAGTCGAGGTTCGCTGGAATAAGGGTACCCGTTTTTGTTTTTTCTTCTCTTTTTTGCCTAGAATAAGGGTGTACCCGTTCTTTTTTCTTTTTGGTCTAGGTCCTCCAGTGGAGAGGTTAGAATAAGGGTACCAACTTTTTCTGTTTGGTCTATTTTAGTAGGGAACCCTCCCCCAAAAAAGGAATGGCAAAAGGGCACCTAGCTGGGGGACCTAGGCTTGCCCGAAAGGGATGGCTGGGAGCCGCCAAGTTGGGCCTCCCTCTAAAACACGGGTGTCCCCCATGTTCAAACCACGGGTTTGCGCTGTCCGTTTTCTGATCTGCCAACAGTTGTTGTTTAAGCTTGCGGGGAAAATGGGGACGCCCAACGACTAAGCCAGCAATAAAGTGCGCAACACCTTCCAGGGACCGGATTCCACAATCCCTCCGCTCCAAGGGCTGCCTTGAATTGTGGCATCCCCAAACAGAAAATGGGTGCAAGGGGGGGTAGCGTGCCCGGAAACGGGTTCCTTAGGATTGTTTAGGTTTAGGGAATTCTTAGGGAGCCTTAGGGAATCCCCCCCCTGGACCACACTTTCTTGGCCCCACCCGAGTTTCTGACCAGCCGAAACAGAAACAACATCGTGACACCAGCTCAGGGACCCCAAGGTGAGAAAATCAACGTCACCTCCCAAAGGCTCAAAGGAAGCCACTGAAGTGTCTGACTTCGAGAAGCTGAAACCGTTAAACTGAGTGACACCAGTGCCGAGGGACTCCAAATATTCCAGTCGTGCTTGTCACGACTCGCGCCCAAAGGCGCCCCGGCATGTCTTCCGGCGCCGGCGGCGGTGGCAGATGAGGCCTCGGAATCGGCGATGCCCTTGCTCCCTTTGCCGGGGGGGGGGGGAAAACACGGCAACCTTCCAGTGGTTGATTCCCCATTCTTTTCAGCCATCGTTCTTCTCAAAAACCAGATCCATTTCCCCAGGGTTTTTGGTGGTTTTCTAGAAAGAAGGATCCCTGGAAAGAATGGGGAAGTTACCCCTAGAAACCTTCCCACCGCCGGAGGGCTGTTTCTTTTTCAGCTGGCAGCTCAACCGATTTTTTTGCAGGCGTCCATAGTGACATCCTCCAATTCTCTCTGTAAAAAGTGTGAAAACTCAAAATGGGTCTGTCTTGTGTCGAGAAAGTACGCTCCCACCAAGATTTCTCTGAGGATCCGTTGGACGCCTACATCCAACATGGAAGAGACGTTGCAACAGGGACACCAAAGCAGTTGCCCTCGCGACCTGAGGGCCTCATTCATGATAGTGTAACCCTTTAAGCCCGAAAAAGAGGCGCCCGAAGAACAACGACAGACCCATATGACCAACGTCAAGGGAGTTTTTCAAGACGGGATCAAGGGGTCCCTGAAACTGGCTGACATGATGTTCGTGACAGATGTGGCTTTTGACTTAGGGAGGCCCACGTTTCCTGAAGCACGGCTCTGCAAACAGCAAGCTGGTGAAAACGTTCAAGCTGTCTCCATGAACAAATGGGCAGTCCAGCGAAGACAGAATCAACATACCAGCTGCGCGATTCTCCAGCAGTCTTTGATTAGGAGTCACTTGGGCGTCCCGGCTCTTCCAAATCTCCTGCCTGAGCACGATCAGCTAGCCGCTGCAGCATCTGGCCGGAGGAAAGACTGGGGGCGGAGCTGGGCAAAGATTTCCGGAAAAAAGAAGAAGAAAAAAACGGTGGAATCCACTGATAAATACAAAACGAACTGATACCCAACCCAGCCAGTGGGTAACCAGGTCGTTACCTCTAGGTGTTACATGATGGCTTCCCTGGTTACCCACTATATAGTTATAGCCAGAAGCACTGGGGCTGATACCAAAGCCGTCTTCCAACCATGACCCAAAAGAACGCCAACGCTCATCTCCACTCGGCCGCATTCTCTCCCATTTTGCCCGCGCTGGGCTCAAGTTCGCTCTTCGCCGGCGGCTTCTTGTCGAAAAGACTGCCTGATTTGGAGCAAAGTTTGAGCCATACAAGCCTTTCATATGACTGTGGGTCAAAATCAATGGTACCATTTTTGGGTAGGCGCGCCACCCATTTTAGTCCATTTTAGTGGGGATTGGGATGTTCACTTGAGATACGGGATTGTGTATGCAAGCTAACCAAACGGCACCACACAAGCACGCGATAACTCTTTTATCCGAGCAATGTGTTGGTGCCAGGGACTCATCTTCCCCTGTCAGATGTCAAAGGCTGGGTGGGCCCCATGGGCCACCCAACTCACAATCTCAAAAACTGAAGAACGGGTGTGCAGACTGATAGCGCCCGCCCCTGAGCCGGGGCCCGGGGCACCCAGGCCACAGGGGGGTCTGCCACCAGGGGAAGTGAGTCACCCACCGGCTCCGGTCACGGGAGCATGGGTGGGCCCACGCTAAGATCAAATGCATCTCCATTCAGGAGACGCGGGAGAAAAACGAACTCCTCGCAGAGTTCCTGTTTGGGGACCCTGTGCAAAGGGTCGAACCCAGAGAAATCTGGGTGCGTCAGTTCATCAGCCCATTGGTTGAATTCCCGGGGCACGTGGTTGGCCGCCAGCGAGCAGCCATGGGTGTGGAGCAGGAAGACCAGCTCCATCAGGATCGCCGCCGTGTAGGGCTTCTTGGATCCAAGGTTGAGCATCGCCATGACGTTGCCCTGATTGTCGCTGCCCACCGGGAGTCGGACCCGGGAGGACAGAGGGCCTTGGTGCGTGAGGATCATGTTACAGAGGAAGAGCGTGCCCAGCATTTCCAAAGCCGCAATCCTCCGCTTGGGATCCCCATTCTTGAATGCCCAAGGGTACTCCTCCACGTGGATCTGCTCGTGGAACCAGTACACCTCCTTCTTTTCCGGCTCCACTTTGTTGGAGCACCAACCTCCCACAAATGCCAGTCCTTCGTCCGAGGCGCTAGCATCGCTGCAACCCCACCAAGAGGACTTCGGCAAGTAAGGGGAGTACTGGACGAAGGGCGTGTTGAAGAGGAACCGCAGCATGAACGCCAGCATCCTGACCACCTTGGGGGGTTTTCCCACCGTGGTGGTGGCCATCTTCCAGGCCCAAAGTGGCTGGAGCATCGACTTCGCCAGCGGACATGCAGCAGTCGCCCATTGGATGCGGCCCAGGGCTTTCTCGATGTCCTTTGAGTGCATCGCCTGCCCTTCCACTGGTCTGCAAAACCTCCATCACCAGGATGTGTTTGTTGGCGGCCATGAGAACCTGCGGGATGTTCGGGTGGACCACGAAGCCCAGCCACGTGTTAACCTCCGCCAAATGTGTCTTCTTCCAGCTAAGCGGGGTGCCCAAGGCCAGGAGTGTTGCCAGCAGCGCCACCGCCAAGTTTACTGCCCCCTCGCTTCGAAGCAGCCACAGGAAGTCATCCACAAAGACGAAGTTCCAATCCACTTGGGGGAAAAGTGCGTAGAGGACCCTGAGTAGAAGGGCTGCCAGGCGTCCCCAGTAGGATTGGGCACTGGCCATGCCATATGTGCCTACCTTGTTCACCCACCATTCTTCCCCCAGTGAGGCCACCTGCAACCGCCAGTCCTTCCTGAGGACCTTCACTCTCCGGTGGGCCTTGGTGACGTCCGCCTTGAGCAGCACCCACCTCGTACCCGGCTCTCCGGCCATAGCCAGCCCCCAGGTGGAGGTTTGACGACCTCCCTCTCGGGGCCAGGGGCACCCTGAGAGGGGGGTCCCTCCGCAGCTGCCGCATGTAGCCAATGAAGAGCTTGTACCCCATCCAGCACCGTCGGAGCCGTCGTCCTTTCCACCGTCTGGTTCCTGATGGTGTCATTGGCCCCGCCCACCGAGCCATCGTAGATGGTGCGGATCTTGTCCCCCTCGTCACTGGTGGCCTGTGATCCCAACGGAGACCAGGAAGCCACGGGGCCTATGGCACCCTGAGTGGCCTCCTGTCACTTGGGAAGGTGTGGGCATGCCTGTGGCACATGCTTCGATGGGGGGGCACCCATCCTTCCTGACCGGGCAGTTGTGGGATCGGCCGCATGATCCCGAACACTTGTTGTGGAGGTGATGATCTCTGCAGTACGCCACCCCTTTGGGATTCTTGAAAGCCCAGTGGTCCGGCCATGGAACCGAGGGGGTGTTGGGGGACTTCCCCTTGCCGCCCTTGCCCTTCGGCTTGGACCGGGTCGGCCCCGAGGGCCAGGAACCTTTCCCCCCCTTCTTGGGCTTCTCCCACTGAGTCTGCCACACCTTGGGTGCCTTGCTCTTGCTCTTCCCCTTCTCCGGCGCCCTGTTGAGGTGCTCATAGACCTCCCGTTGCCAGAAGAGGAAGTCGCCCCTGATGTTCTTGAGGGCTTCGGAGAGAGTGGTACCCTGGTGCACCATCTCGTGGATCTTGCGCCATGGTGGTGTCGCTCGGAGGAGGCTTCCTGCCGGCGATGTCTTCCCCATAGAACCAGGCATACCAATCGTCCAACTCCTCCTTGGTGACCCTCAGGTTGCCAAACTGTGGCAGTGCTGCCGCGCACATCAGGAGCGTCGTCCTGAAGGTTAGGTGCAATCGTTCCAGCTGGCGCCGAGATGTAGGGTGGCTCCTCACCTCTTCTTCATCCTCCCTGTCCCAGCCATCCACCGTGATCTTCTTGTGGGTGGATGAGGGGCGTTCCCCCTCTTCCGGGAGCGCGCTCACGATATGTTTTGCCGGGATGTAGCTCACCCTTGGCAATCATGCGCCATTGCTTCTTGAGGTAGCCATCACTCCCTTGGAACTCCAACCTCGGCTTCGGGGTCCCATGCGTGGCCACATAAGCATCTTCCAGCTGGCGCCTGTCACACAGGACCTCCAAGGGCGCCTTTGTCGGGCCCGCCTGGCCCGCCGGGTGATCACCTTGGTTGCCCCCCCGGACCAAGCTGGCTGCCACCCGAACTGCCTGAAGGAGGCGCATCGCCGTGAAGGCCAAGGTCTGGGCGTTGAACCCGTTCTCCCCATCCCGGAATCCCAGGTCCCGGGGACCATTCTCCCTAGCCGCCGCCGGGGTGTCCCAGCGATCCGCCAGGTCTTCCACCGTGACGTATCCCGATGCGCCCAGAGCCGCCTGGGTGGCCCAGGGGATTTCCTTGCCCACCAGGATGGCCGCCAGTGGCTTGTGCAACTTTGCCACGTCCTCCTTGAACTCCGCTGGGACCTCCTCCGGTGGTTTGGCCGCCATGACCTCCGACCTTGGTGTGGGTGGGTGGGTTTTTCACACAAATTGGGTTCAAAGAACCCAGGGCAAAGCTTGAGCCAAAATGGCATGCGCCATTATGGTCAAGCATTTCAAACACAGTTCATGTTTCCACATGCGTTTCAACATTAACAAAGTGTATGCAAGCTAACCAAACGGCACCACACAAGCACGCGATAACTCTTTTATCCGAGCAATGTGTTGGTGCCAGGGACTCATCTTCCCCTGTCAGATGTCAAAGGCTGGGTGGGCCCCATGGGCCACCCAACTCACAATCTCAAAAACTGAAGAACGGGTGTGCAGACTGATAGCGCCATTTCCGAAGGACAGTCTGGCACACCCGCCATTTCCGAAGGATGCCAGTCTGTGCTGAGGGCCCTGGCCAGGGCCCTGTTCCGGGCCTCCCCTCCCCTTGGTCGCCAGGGCCGGGGGCACCTAGGCTGCCAACGGTAGGGCCACCACCTCGGTCTCCGACTGGGTGTCTACCAAGTCATCCGTTTCAGAGCCCGAGTCCGCCGAGGAGTCCGAGTCCTCCTGCAGTGTGGGGACCTCCGCAGGTTCCAGTGCCCAGTCCGCCGGGAAGCCATACCTCTTGAAGCAACGTTCGCACTTGCCATAGGCCTCCTGCTCCGTCATGTAATCCAGCACCGCGAGCTCCTGGATCTTAGAGGCCGCCTCGCCAACCACACCCCACAGCCGTGCCTTCGACATTCAGCAGGTGGATTCTGGACTGGCCGGCGTTGCCTGTGCGTTTGACCGCCGCCACCGCCCGAAGGGGGAGGTCCGGGGTGGCGGGAAACAGGTCCTTGGCCTTCACTGGTGTGTCCTCGGGTCCGTGTTCCACCACTGACCATGAGCGAGTCGACGGCGCGCTCCCTGAGGGTACCGCGGGGGATGCCTCCCCTTCCCTTTCTGTTTGGTCCTTGCGGCCCTCCGGTCCTGCGTCTTGGGGACCTTCTGAGCTACCTGGCCCCAAATCTCCACAACCACGTTGCGCTTCTCCATCTGCTGTGCTCTCCGTGAGCCAGTTGCCCAGGTACATGCGGCGCTCCCGGGGGATCCCCATCTGGAAGGCGCAGTCTGGGATGAACACTCGGAATGAGTGCCACGTCAGCGGCTTCACCAACCCCGGGGTAACTCCCCGGCGAAGAATAGCATCCTTGAGCCATCTCAAAGCCCTTTCCGGCGTGGAGGGTCTTTGGGATCAGCCCCGCAAAGTCTTTGCTCACCGTCGGGAGCAAGTAGTCCATGTCCTGGAATGCCTCCTCTGACACCAGTCGCCTGACCGAGGCCACCCAGGTAGTCCACCAGGGGATCCCCGTGAAGCTGTACTTCGGAGCAAGGGGACCGGGTTGCGGTTGATTCGCGCTGCTGAGACCGTCTTGGTCTGCCAGGCCTTCAGCTCCACAGTGTTGCTGGTGTGGATAAGGTCCTTGGGGTGAACATGCTGGAGGTCATTGAAACGAGCGCTGCACCCAACCTGGAACCGGGCGAAAGCGTCCAGCACCTCGTGTCTGCTCCTCCCCGGGGCCGCCTGCGTACCGGGGCCGGTGGCACCCTGGTGATCGTAGCCGGCCCCCTCCTCCAGGGCCCATATGACCTCTTTGCTGGGGGACCACCGCCTTGCGTTGTGGCCTGGTGACCGTGTCTGTGAGCGCCTCTTCCAAAGAGCTCTTCTTGGACTTGAGGCGATGGAGCTCGTCTATCTTCAGCAGCCCGAAGGTCTTGGAAAACCACTTGAGGGTGTTCCATACCTGCCGTAGCTTGCACGGGGTGACCTCCTCCTCGGCGAGCTGGTTAAGTAGAGAGCGGACATGTCGTTCCTGCCATGGAATCACTGTGAAGCCCCTCTTCCGGAGACTCTCGTAGACCAGGCAATGTTGCCTGAGTGTTCGGAACCTACTGTCCCCCAAGAGGTCCAATGCCTCCTTGCGGAAGTCCTCCCCCAGGATGTCCTGCATGTATGCGATGTGCTCCGCAAAAGGGGCGAAGTGGGCAAGGAGCCGTTCCGCCCATTTCCCGCGCATATGGAGTTCCAGCGCTCGCTGGGTCGTGGGCTCCATTTTTGTGATTTTCCCGGGCTGCCAGTGCCTCCACTTCAGAAGCTCCGGCTGCTGGAGTGGGGGTGGGTCATCTCGTGAGAACCACCTGAGTTGGTCCTGGCGGTCCCATTCATTCTCCAGCGGGGAAAAGTTCTCGCTCGGCTTGCCATCCGCAGCCGCCATGAGGAGGAACCATAGGCTGTCCCAAAGGTCGGCCAGGTCCGCCGCGGACAGAGGCTGGGGAAGCCTGCCCGCCGCCGACGCCACCAGGCCGTTGAAGTAGTCCGTCGGTACCACTTGATCGTCTTGCCCTACAGGAATGCCCGAGAGTTCCAGGAGCTGGGCGAAGCGGACGGCCGGCTCCCCGCCCAGCTGCCTCCCCTCCTCCGCCGTGCCATGGCGCAGGCACATCAGGACCAACACCTCCCCGTCCGTCTGTCTCGGGGAGAAGGACTCATCCGCCAATGTGTCCCACAGGACCCTTGGAATGCGGTCCCAAAGACGAGTGTAAGGCGGGCGCAAAAGAAACTTGGTAGAAACCCTAGCCATGATGAAAACGGGGGGGTTCGAGCCTCCTATCGAACGGCCGGGATCCAACCGCGGCAAACTGCATGCATGTTCCAACCGCGCAGGATGCCGAGTGCAAAAGGGGCAGGCAGGCCACACGCAGCCCCAACAGGACCACAAGTCCACCCCCCGGAAATCCCCGAAAAAGACACGGAGGGGGGAAGACCAACCCGACGGGGGATTCCCCAAAACCCCCAAGAAAACCTCAGGGAACCAAGAGTCCGCCGCAGTCACTTTCTCCAATCTGTGGCAGATATGGCCCGTCCTTGGGGCCAATGCATGCAGCCTCCAAATCGAGGCAAACCGGCTGTCGAGACGTGTTGAACAGGGGGGAAAACCAAGGTGAAAGATGAACCCAAAAGGAGACACCCTTACTCCTCCCCCCATCCGAGACGGGGCCAAAGGCACCCAAGTCCCGGCGGGAAGAGATCACACGATTCCACATCCAAAAGAGTTGTGAGACACGACCTAGCGGCTCTCACCCTTCAAGATCGCCTCCTTTGCCACCGAGTGGATGGCCGCCAGCCCTGACTTCTCCGGGTTGCTCAAAATGACCGACCACAAGGCAGTGGAGACATCCCCCAGGCCATTCGAGGAGCTGAAGCGCATGCGCGGGGTGCTCGCGTCGCCCAGGACCAGCCTCTCGTCCCTGGGAGGCTCCGTCGGCTCCACCCTCTTGTAGAACTCCATCCTGTCCCGGATCCACTGATTATATAGCTGCTCCGGGGGCTCGTCCATCACCAGCTGCAAGCATGTGGTTTTGTCTTTGTGCCACCCCGTGATCTGGAGCAGCCTGGTTTCCCCGCGGCTCGCCAGAAGCCCTTGCAAAACCTGCACATGTAGCCTCCGGTGGTCTTGAACTTCTCCTTGCCCACCACTTCCCAGGCGCTGATGCTGGGCAAGACCAGGCCGCACTCCACGGAGGCCCAAAACACGTGCTTCGTCTTTTTCTGGGGCTTGTTGATGTACTTCCGGCCCGCGACCGCCGTGACCGTGGACGTGGTGATGGGCGGGTACCGCCTGGTGCCCTGGTCCGGTGTGCGGAGCGTGGTGTCTGCCCCCCCCAGAACCTTGGCCTTGGGGTCCGCCTCCTTGGCCGCTCCTCCCCCGGGGCCAGAGGCACCCAAAGGGGGGGAGCAACCCACCCAACCTGTCGTACAAGGCCCCCGCCGCCTCCTGCGGGACCTGCTCGACCCAGTCGTGGACCACGTTGCAACGCCAGTTGACCTTCACCTCCACCATGGAGGACTTGCTCAGGCCCGACACCAACTTGGTGTAGACCGAGTCGAAAGCCCTCAGCGATGACAGCGGGAGGGTGATCCGCTCGTCGCAGACCGCCCGGAAACGCAGCGCCTCCTTGCTGTCGTGGACGGGGGCCACTGGGATCTCACCGGCAACGGGCAGTTGACGATGAAATTCTTGGCCGCCAGAAACGTCCCCATCTCCTTGAAGATGTAGCTCCATTCCGCCTTGCTGCGCGGCTTGGGGATGCCCAGGCTCTCAAGGAAGGGCACCGCCTCCTTCCTCATCTGGAGGATGTTGCCCATCCACTTGTCCGAGGTCGAGCCCTCCGCGTTGCGGCCCCGGCGCTGCGTCTTCACGATCAGCGGGAAAGTGGTCCAGGCCGAGTAGATGTACTTAGTGAACCTGTGGGCGTACACCCCCGTCAGGCTCGGCAGGTCCCACGTTCTCGTCTGCCTGGTCCAAAACACCCCATCCCCTTTTGCCCAGAAGATCCCCACCACCTGCTCCGGCGCCGGGCGCTCGCCCCGGTTCACCTGCGCTCGGATCTCCAAGGCCGTGTAGATGACTGGGTCGATGGTCCTGCTCGCACGTGAGTGGGTGAGTCCTGCGCTCCAGGGCCAGGAGCTTGAACTGCTGGTCAGCGCCCTTGGGGATCTCACCGCTCGAGTGCTTCTTCCAGATCCCCCCAAACATCCGTAGCTCTCCCTGGTGCCTCTTCATCGCCCAGAGGAGCAGGGACAGCTTGCCCTCCTCCGAGTCCAGGTCCTGCTGTGACATTGGCTGGTCCCTTCCAAGGCCAGTGGCACCCTTGCGGGGGGCCGGTGTCGCGGGCATCTCCTCCAGCAGCGCCTCCTGGTGCCATGGGTTCTGCGACTCTCTGAGCCTCCTGATGTAGGGGACATACTTTTCCTTGATGTCTTGCATGGGGATGTCCTCGGGGTCATCCAGCTCCAGGGGGCAGAACAGCCCCCTCTCCAGTGCCTGCTCCGGGGTCAGTTCCCGATGCTCCCTCAAGGCCTTATGCAGCTCCTCCTTCTTCCGGATCGCCTGGTCCACCTGGGGGTGGTAGAGCTGGAAGCTCTGCGCCTCCGCCTCCTTCAGGGACCGCTGCACTTTGACCTTGATCTCCTGGCATTCCCGGACCTTCAACGCCTCGTCGTCCGCCTCCATGGACAGGATCTCCTGCCGGATGTCCACCCGCCTGTTGAGCGGGACCACGTCTGCCATGGTGATCTCCTCTGCCGTGTCCGTTTTCGGAGGAGCTCTCCCCAGGACCGTGCCGTCCACCAGGTTGCGGTCTGCCTGTGCCCGGGTACCACGGGCCAGCGGCACCCAGGCTTCCCCCTTTCCGCTGCTGGATCCAGGTCGCAATGAGCAGGTTGTAGGTGATGCCGTCCGCCTCATAGGTAGCCGAGGGTGCTTGGAAGGGGACGAACTCCTTGCCTGGCAGACCCAGCACTGCTTGGCTGCCTCTGGCCACCCCGCGCCGCATGCCTTGCACATGAACTTGTAATCTGAGTGGCCTGCATCGAGTCTGTGCATCCGCTGGGTGCCAATGCACGCCTTGTTCCTCTGGAACTGTGAGGCCCAGACCTCCTCCTGCCGGATCTGGATCTTCATCGGAACATAGGCCTCCAGGATGCGAATCACCAAGTCCTCCGTGAGATTCTTCCCGACAAACTTGTGGAACAGGGAGACCGCCTCCTCCACCGTGACGTCCCTCAGCAACGTGGCCGCCGATGCCGGAAGGACCGGGGAGGTCCACTAACTTGAAGTAGCCGGGACGGCCCTCCACCGGCACCAGGGAGACCGGTTTGTTCACATGAGCCGTGGTCTTCTGGGAAGCCGCCACGAAACCCTTCAGCCGCTTCGTGGGTGGTGTCTGTGCCTTTTCCAGTGGAGTAGCCCGCTCCGTGACGTCCGCATCTTCCATGTCCTTGTCCTCCTCCTCGGCGGGGCCAGGGGCACCCAAGCCGGAAGTCGGTGTGGCAAACGCCACACGGAGACGCTCCAGTGCACTGGAGAGGTCATTCATCACGTCGGTAGCCGAAGCCGACGGGGGGGCCTCGGGCTCGTCCAACACCAGGCCGGCCGCCACTGCCGCCTCGCGTGTGCGAATTTCCTGGGCCTCATGGCTGGCCATTTCCACCTCCTCCGCGGTGAGCGTCTGGTCCTCAATCAGCTCGAAGGAGGTTGCCGAGGTTGCCGAGGAAGCCATTGCTTGATCGGGGTTAGTTCGAGGGTGTTCAAACTCAAATCTTTTTCACACAAATTGGGTTCAAAGAACCCAGAGCAAAGCTTGAGCCAAAATGGCATGCGCCATTATGGTCAAGCATTTCAAACACAGTTTATGTTTCCACATGCGTTTCAACATTAACAAATTGACCCATGGCCATATGAACCCGGTATGACTACCTCTGGGCTTTAAATCATGGTTTCCCCGGGTTACCGACTTTAGTGGCGAAACGCCTGGAAGCACTGGGTCTGGTTGACCGACATGCTGAGAAAGGGTCGCAGTGTTCACCAGCACTGAACCCTCAGGCCAGACAGTGCGCTCAACCCACAATATGAGGGCTACCATCGATTCCCGAAAAGATGCATCCCAACGTGGACCGCATCCAACCACAAAACCCTCGGCAAACTGCGTTCGCGGTCTCCACCGTACCTCAAATACCACGTGCTGATTCAGAGCAAGGGGGGACAAGAGGCCATGAACTTCCCGCATCCTTTTCGGAAAAGGTAAAAACCACTCCCAAAACCAACAATTCACCACAACCCACCCCCCCCCCCCCCCCCCCGGCAGCAAAAACAAACATGAAGATGAGGGGGGGGATGGAGGGGGGGATGAGGAGGGGGGGGGCGGGGGTTCCTCTTCTCACCAGGCTGCTCTCAGACCAAGGTGGCTTTGAAGCCTCTCTCCAGCTCGGCCCGATCCAGGTTACGGCCAATGAAAACCAGCCTTACGTCGTGCGTGGCGGATCTTAGCGTGGAGATCCCTTGCTTCATGGGGGCTGGGGGGGAGCGAGGGGCTCATTTAGAGCTTATTTGGGCTCCCTCCCCCTCCCCTCCCTCCCCCCCAGCCCCCATGATTGCTGGTTTTGAAGGGAAACCAAGAGGAGAACCACCATTTTGGGGCTCCCGGCCCGGAAAGAAAGATGCACCCACGTGTCATAAATATCCAAGCGCGAAAATCAAAAGGTGAAAAGTCTACGGCGTCAGCGGGCATGAACCATGACAATGCGTGCGTGACATCTTCAAAACTGCTAGTGTGAATTATGGTGGTTTATTTATATATATTAGGATCCCATTTCGTGGTTGTTCAAACTCTCTACCAACTAATGGACTTATCAGCGGTACCCTGCTCGGCATCTTTGGAGTCGCTTTAAACACCGGATTCGCCAGTGGGCTGCTGGGTTAAGCTTTGGTTTGGGTGGGTTCAAGGTTGGCTTAGGGTTGGTTCAGGGTGGGTTTAGGCTGGGTTTTACGTGTCTGTTGGTTTGACTTTGCGTATGTGGGTGTAGGCTTGGGCGGCTTGGCTGCATTTTAGCTCAGGGTGGCTTGAGCATGGTCTGGAAAAGGCTCGCGGCCAGCCAGCCGAAGGGAGAGTTGATCTGCCCAGATCGCGCAAGTAGGTCCAAAATAATGTGGGGTTGTTGGTTGGGATTGTCCCAGCCTTCATCGTGCCTCAGGTTCTGAAAGGGGCAAGTCAACTGCAGGGAAATTGACTCCCACCCCACCCCACCTACTTCCATGAGCGCAATGGGGCCTCCAGGCAAGAATCAGAAGCCTTCTTATTATGCGTTCTGATTGAAGAGTTCGGATCGAACCTTCCTTGGGCCTGTCCCTTTGAAGCTAGGCAGTTGTGCGACATCTAGCCATCTATATCATCTATGAAAACCAACTGACACGATCCACCAACCCGCCCAAACCCACAAGCACCTACCAAGCACCCACCAAAACCCACCACCAAAACCCATCAAAACCAACCAACCAACCAACCAACCAACCAATCAACCAACCAAAACCAAGCCAACCCAAGCCAACCAACCAACCAACCAACCAAAACCAAGCCAACCCAAGCCAACCCAAGCCAACCCAAGCGAACCCAAGCCAACCAACCAACCAACCAACCAACCAACCAACCAACCAACCAACCAACCAACCAACCAACCAACCAACCAACCAACCAACCAACCAAAACCAACCCAAACCAACCAAAACCAACCCAAGCCAACCCAACCCAACCCAACCCAAACCAAACCCAACCACATTTGCCTCTGGCAAGCGGCTCAACGCTTCAGTAGAAAGAGCCATGTCACATCCAACAAAACGCCCCCGGTTTCTAGGAAGTGGGGAGTCAAAAGGATCACAAGGGCCAGATTTGCATATGTTTCAAGTTCATCAGCCCTGAATTTTGACATGTCCTGCGCCATGCAAATCGCTTCAGTTGGTCTTTAAGGACACGTCCTTCTTCACCCGGATGAGCCGCACGCAATATTCAGTGAGCCCCGTTGTCTCATGGTACTTTGGTGAGCGTCCCCATGCCATCCCCTGAATGACATTTTTTACATGGGACATGGTTGTTTTCAGGGCACCCTGCTTCCGATGTTTCCTTCTTTTTTAGGGAAACCTAAAGGAAGCAACCCTTTTTGGAGGTTCCCCTATGTTAAGACATACATGTATATTGACCGCTGCCCGGACCATCCGCCCATTCTTGTAACCGAGGCGCCGATTCTTGCGCTCCTCGTTTTCAGGCCAAGGATCTTGCGGCTGGCCGCCGAAGATCATATGGATCCCTGCCGGATACGGCCATGGGTCAAAATCCAAATCGGTTAGCCCCCAGTGAACATCCGATTCAATCCAACCACTAAAATAGGTTCTAAAATGGGTGGTGCACCTACCCCAAAATGGAACCATTGGTTTTGACACACAGCCATAATAAATACAAAACGGCTGTGGGTCGAAAATAGGGTAACCCCAAAATGGCTTGCCCTGGCAAATGGAACCAAGGACTTAAACCTGCGGTGCCTTACTGGTTTAATTTTGACCCATACCCGTACAAACAACCTTTTCTTTGTTGGGTAACCCAGTGCTTCCAATTACCACTATAGTAGGCAAGTGGGAAAGCCTGGAAGTAGAACCTACCAGTAGATGTAGGAGTACCAGAAAAACCTACTATAGTGGTGACTGGAAGCATTGGGCAAGCTTGTCCAGCATGTCTTGCTGTTAGCTGATCACTACAGCCCTTGGCTCATGGAAACACCCTCCTTGCATAAATGCTGGTAGAATACTCACATTGCTCGCAATGTTGTGGCAAACATGCTTGACTCTCAGGCACAAAGAATGTGACTTGAAAAGACGTCTTTCAATGCGCTGTCTGGATTTCCGGTCATATCAAGCTAGTTTCATGTTGCCCGCGCATGTTGGAGTTGTTGGGTCGCTATGGGCAAGACCATCTGGATTCCCGTCCCCCCTCAGGCCTTGAAAAACAAAGCGCTCGTCGCATCCCTTCACCTCGGCCGTTCAGCTTCTGTTGACTTGATTTCTATTCCGACACTCCTGCGAGGTCGCACCGATCTGTCAGGCTGCACACGCACCCATTACACGATCCCGCAAATGCTTCGTGGATTCCAACACCTGAAATAAGGGATCCAACCAAAGGACCCAAATACATCACAATGAGCTTGTCTTACCCCCAAGTGAGCTCGCCTTAAACAAGGCAAAGGGATTTACGGCATACAAGGAGCACACGGGCCGAGGCCACGTGTTGCAGAAAAGGAGAAAGCTGATGGTGTGTCTGAAAACGGGGTTGCCCAAAAAATAGCACAACCTCCAAAATGGTTGGCCTCCCTTACCAACCCAAAAAATGGTCCCCAAAATCCGTGCAAATGAGGCGCCGCCAGCACACCTTTGGTGCGGAAGATGTCTGTCCCGCGCTCCGTGAGGAGCTTGGCGATCCAAGCGTTCAGCTTCTCCCTGTCGCACTCCCCAGGGCACTCGATGCCCACCTCGAGTTGTTTGACTGCCGCCACATCTGGGCGTCTTTTTTGGAGTTGGTACGCCCCTCTTTGTTTTGTGTTTTTTTGTTTGTTTTCTCTAAGGGGGAACCAAAAGGAAAACCACCATTTTGGATTTGAAAAACAACACACACACACACACACACACACACACATGGGTAGGCCTCCAAATAGAACCCGGAAATGGGTGTTGGCTCTTTCAAACAGCCCCTTTCGGTTTGGGAAGCTATGATTCCCTCCCTTTCCAAACCGACACGCCTGTGAGCGGCCGAGCGACCGAGCTCACCGTCTGGTCGTGCTGGTGGTCCTGGTGGAACAGAAATGCTTCATCTGGGTGTCCCAAAAAAACCAGCCAAGCATGAGCTCCCTGGGGGGAAAAAACAAGCAAACAAACAGAGATAAGCCAAGCATGAGCTCCACGAAACAAACAGCGAGATAGAAACCAAAAAGGCGAGTGGGAACCAGCCCCTCACGTCCAAGCGCAACTGGAGCTCCTGGTCGTCCCTCAGAAACTCCGCGTCGCTGTCGAGAACTCGGTCCAGCGAGAAGCCCCGGATGCCGATGATCTCCTCCACCTTCACCTTCGACTTCCTGAGGTTGGGGAATTTTCTATCTGTTCATTCCGACCATTCTTTTCAACCATCCTTCTTTTCAAAAGCCGATCGCTGCTTCCCCCTGGGGTTCTGATGGCTTCCTGGAAAGGATCCCGGATCCCTGGAAAGAATGGAAATGGAAGTGTCCGCTCGAAATTTACCTGGTTTGTGGGTGCAAAAGACAGGCTAGGGGTCAACAAAAACAGGGTCCCCTTTAAGAGGGGACCCGGCTTTTTCAGCCACAAACCTGTTTCCGACCTCCGGGGTGCCCCCAATTTTAGATGCCTGGGAGCTTCTCAAAAATAGTTGGACACCTGAAGATGTGGGTTTTCCTTTTGGACTCCAACTTTTCGCCAGCAAGAAGCGGAGGTTTCGAATTGAGAACCCCCCGAAAAATTTAGGTGAGCTTGCTGAACACAATGCACGCAATTCATAGGATGACCTCGCTGCGAAACATATGCCTGGCAATTTACCCTTTGGTGGACATCATTTGGGTGGGGATTCATGTCCACCAACCACTTTTCGGGCTCTTCTATTCAAATTGTAGTAAGATGGCTTCTCAAACGATGAACCCCTTTGTGGATGGTTTTGAAGGGAAACCACTAAAGAACAACATTTTTCAAAAGGCTCCTATTTATGAGCAACTCCCATGATCCTGGAAAATCGTTGTACCTATGGCTGCATTTCGTGGCATGGGAGTTTCTCCAATTTGGTCCATGTCTCCGAAACTTCCAGACCCAACTGCCAAGTCCGCAAGGAGTTGTTGCAACATGATTCCGGGCAAAGCAAATAAGAGGTCACCGGCCGAAAATAATTGAAATGGAGCTGCAAGCAAGGAACCTTCACATGTTTCGATGTCGCTCGGTCAGATTCTGCAGTCACAAATCTTAGCCCCTTGCACAGGGGGAACCCTTTTTTCTCACCGGGAAAAAAGGAAGGGTTAAAAAAACAAGTTCGGAGGGTGAAAAAAAAGGGAGCCCCTTGCACAGTTCTGGCAGTCACTCTCATCTTTACCCATCCTCTGAGAGAAACCGTCCCCACGAATTGCAGCCAGGAGCGCTGGGTGTAGATCATCGGCGCCAGGCGGTTGATGCTTCGCACCTCCTTCGTCAACTCTTCAATCTCCGACTCGGAGACCTGGAAGGCCCACGGCCGCAAAAGCCCCCAGCACTTCTGACCCCTTGCCAGGTTGGGGCTCTTTGCCCCCGAATTGCGGGCACTTCAAGCAGGACAACACATTGCAAGCAAAGAAAAAAGGGGCGACTCCGCCCGCTTTCGCCCCCGACCTGCCCGGAAAGTTACACCCCCCCAACCATCAACCCGCAAAAAACACGAGCATCTGCAAACCCCACCTCCTGCTTCCGCTTCGCGGATTTCGTGGCGTCCCCGTCCACCCGCGGATTTCCCGTCGCCCCGGCCGCCATCCCGTCGCTCCCGTCGCCCATCCCCCGCCAGGTCGGTCTTGTTCACGATGATGCGGTCCGCAAAGGCCAGCTGCTCCACCGCCTCGTTCTCCACGCCCTCCGGCTTCTCCTGCGCCCAAGCAAACCCGAGGCGGGCGAAGCGGGCGATGCGTGCGTGCGGTGTTTGCTTTGGCCCTCTGCTGTTGATGCTTTTTTGGCTGGTATCCTCTAGGTGTTGACTTTATCGGCTGGTATCCTGAAAAGTGGATGATTCTTGGGCTGATATCCTTAGGTTGAAGGGTCTAGGCAAGGAGTTGCTAGGTGGAAACCAGGAAGCTTGGAAAAAGGGCAGAATTCAAGAGAAGCCGCGACCCAAAACTAGCAGCATGTTGTTTGAGACACTCAAACTGGCCAGGTGAATTTCTCATGGCCAAAGTCCAAAGTCGCCAAAGAACTAAAACACCAGCAGACTTTGACCTAAGAGAACCCCAAATACCGCCCGTCATCGAAGCGCAACCACCGAAAGGCGATGCTGTGTTTTTTGGACCGGGAAGCCGTTGGGATTTGTGTCCACCACTCAGGTTCCAAGCAATCTGCGCTTTATTGGGTTTTCCCGGGCCCCGAAAACCCAGTGATTTTCCCAACAGCTCTCCTAACGTCAGCTTCCCCGCAATTCGTGCTTTGGATTGGCGGTTTCGAGGTGTACCAATTCAAGCCGCCAATTGTCAGCTTCCCTCCAATTGGTTGTTTGGATTGGTGGTTTGGAGGTTTGGGATGGTTCCCCATTTGCCCACAGGCAAATGAGGGATTCAAATCCCACCACCAATCCAAACCACCAACTAAGTATTTCCTGAAACCATGGGGTGAAGCTCATTAAAGTCTGAGGCTGGTAGGACCAGCCACCCACAACCTTACGCATGTCTCACTCCTTGAGTTCATGGACTTGTCACTCCTTTTCGGGAAGACCATTTCAGCGGCAAACAACCAGTTTGGACTTTCTTTGGCTCATCCACTCGCAAAAAGTGAGTATCCCACAAAATGGAACTTGCTTGTTGGTCTCCCTTCAAAACCACCAAAAGATGTACCAACTCCAAAAAACAAACACCCAACAAATTTCCCAGTGTTGCTCTTCTTTTTGCAGCCGGAATGGTCATGGGAGCTTTAGCTATGCCCTGCGACATGTTGGATCTTTAACCTGTCACTTTCTGGGACGCGTATTTTCTGCGACCAATTAAAGAAAGGAAATCCCGAAATCCATGTTGTGGGTCCTTAAAAGAAGACCCACCCAATCGGGAAGACCAACTGCAGCCAATTTCCCAAGCCACGCCTCCCGCAGATGCTGCAGGCAGTGCTTCGCGTCCACCACCGTGATGATGCCGTCCTCGAGACGGACCCGGTCGACGGTCGCTACCCCGCGATGTGTCGCCAAGGGGAAGTGGCTGTGGGCCAAAAATAGCCACTGAAAGGTAAATGGAACCAAAATGGAAACCATGGTTTAGGTGGACACCGAGTTTGGGCGAGTAACCACGCCCGGTATCCAAATGGTCTACCCGGAAAAAAGTCGGCCGGAGCTATACGGGTCCCTCCACAAACCCGTTGTGATGGTGACCCAGGGCAAAACAGATGGCCTGTTGGACAAAAAAGATGTTCCCTGGTAGATGGAAGAACCCCCCATCTATTATCAATCAAACTAGCCCAAAAAGGACACCTAGGATCCAGATGGTTGGGTTTTGTCATAGAACTTTTCCAAATACCCCCCAGACACACCATCACCCCAAACACACCTCCAAAAATACAGTAAAGATATAGTTCAGTCTTTCTGAACGGGTGTTTCTTTTTTGGGTGTGTGTGTGTGTGTGTTTGGGGGGCTCCCTTCAAGGGTTCCTCTCTCTTTTGGACATACCTACGGCATGATTTTTGCATCCCGACTCTTAGAGCCCAACGGCCCTCAGCGGCAATGGGTCAAAAAACCAATGGCGATCCCATTTTCGGGCGGATGAAGACCCATGTACCACCAATTTTGAGGTTCACCAGGGGTTTCCTAGTTTTTGACCACCACAGCCACATGAGTGGGAGGAAAAGGATTAGTGGAGTGCTCTTGATAAGAGCTAGATGAAAAGCTGGAGACAAAGACAAACCCTTTCTCCGAATGGCGAATTGGGAAATTGTTGAAGTGTCCTGGAAACAACAATAACTGCCTTCACAACCGGAAACTCAGAGGCAACCAAGCGTTTTAGGGGTTTCCAATGGATATGCGCAGCTGACAAATGACTGTAGTCTACTGCTGGCTTCCTCCCCCTTTTGTTTTAACAGGGATCCAAACCCGAAGATGGCTGAGAGGCAACCCTTACGTCGTGCCTCGGATTGGAGTTGAATCCCTGGATCTTGTAAGCCCTCCTTCAGAGCACCGGACTTCAAAGTAACAATTGCGGGGAAGCACCAATTGGAACCTTATAGGGGTCATTCCATTTCCACCAGCCAAAACAAAACTTCCATTTGCTTAAGCCCCCCGGAAAAAATGAGTCATATTTTCCAGTAGTGCTAGGTTCTCTTCAAAACCACGAGGAAAAATAAAAACAAAAAACAAACTTCAGCAAATGGAAGCAACTGGTGCCTTGGATCTTGGGAGCTTGCGCCAGAGCGCCGGCGATCGCGCGCTCGCGCGCTCGCGGCTCGCTCGGCCGGGGCCCCCGCCAGGGTCATCTTCGCCTGGATCAGGTCGTCGGCGAAGAAGGTCTGCGCCACCGGAGCGGGGTCCGCGAGGCCGGTGGTCTCGATGATCACCCCATCCAGCTTCGTGCCCTGGAAAAAGGGGGGGGGGAGGGACGGAACTACTGGGGGAGGGAAGGGGAGGGGAGGGAAGGGGGGGGAGAGGCGGGGGAGGGGTGACATGGGTGGCGGCTTCCAGATTAGCACCAGTGCTGAAAATCTGGAAGGAAGCACTGGGTTTGGGGGGGCGGGGGGGGGAGGTTTTGTGCTTCCTTCCGGCGTTTCACTACTATAGTACGTAATTCTTTGGGTTTTACCATGGAAGGGAGGATGGTTCTCAAAGTGGTCCCCGAAAATCTGATAGCCAATCTGGGGGAGTGATTTGGCTTGGTTTCTCAAAATGTTTGGCTTCTAAAATATGGGTTTCCTTGGACTTACCTTCGAACAAATACCAGCCAAAATGGGTCCACCACTGGAACACGTCTGCTTCTCGTTGGAAAACCTATCTGACGAACGACATTTTGAAGTTGGTACCCTTTGTGGGGTTGTCACAAACCCAGTGCTTCCAGTTACTACTATGGGTGAAAGGGTTACATGATGGTTTCCCCTGGTTACCTATTAGAGGGGATTCCCTCCTGGTTGCAAAGGGACACCTAGTAGGACACCACTGCAACAAGAGAAACCACGACCCTCCGGCACAAGGACACCAGGGATTGATTTTGAACCCAGAAAATACAATGGCAAGTGCAAAATCAGGAAATTACCCCCCATGGGTTTATGTCTTGCTGGCTTCCCTGAACAAAACAACCAGTCAAAAGGGGGCTTAACTTAGCTGCCCTCAGACCCCCCGCAAAAAAAGCTGAACACTCTTAGCGGCTTCAAATTCGGAAACTAGCCCTCAACCTCATCTGCCCTCAGATCCCCCGCCAAAAAGTTGAAAACTTGTGGTTTCAATTCGGAAACCAGCTGAGAGGATCTAAAAAGCTAAGGAACCGGAGGGAAGGGGAGCCAAGTGAAGCGAAGCTTCCGGGCTCGCTACGCCGCGAGCCTCCAGGGAGGTCTTCTTCAAGATGCTGCGGAGGCCCTGGATCAAGTCCCCTCTGACCTCGATCGCATGGCCCGGGTCCACTTTTGGAGCTGGGAAAGCCAGCAGGGAGGTGGTCCCTCCGTTTTCGAGATGGGTATGGGTCAAAATTACACCACCAGAAAAAACCGCAGGTTGCAGTCCTTCTTTCCATGTACCAGGGTTCCGTTTGGGGTACCTATTTTTGACCCACAGCCAGATTGCTTTCAAGGAAAACCAGAGGTTTTTGGGATGCCAATCCATGCAGCGGCCCTCCACCCACCCTGCTCCCACAGACTGCTCAACCGTTGCTTGCCCGATGCGGGGAGAACAAAAACAAACAACAGGTAGAAAGGCATGGAGCAATGCTTGAAGCAAGCTGGCAATGTTGCAAAAGCAGAGACCCAAGCAGTCTGGCTTGAAGCTTTGCAATCTAAGCCTAAGCGCCCCACGCTCAGGCGGGTCTTTGCCATCAACCCCAAATGGTTTGATCACAGGGTGTTTGTGTGTGTGTGTCAATATAGGAGAACCAACAAAAAGGCGGTACCTTTGACAGGTGGCAGTGCAGCAAATGCAGCCGTTGTTCATCTCGATGATCTGTTCCGCACCCAAGTCCTCCCCGTGAAACGTAATCTTGACCCCGAATGCATAACGTTCCCATCCAAAAGTAATACAAGACTGGCACCAAATCCCCCGATGGCACACACACTTTCCCGGTGCTTCCAGGCTCTTCTGGTGCATTGTTGCTTTTTCTTATCAATACAAGGCACTACAGCAGGTCGCCAGGGGTTGCCCTATCCATGGTAGAACCTAGAGGTAAGGATATCGAAGGGTTGCCTACTATAGTGGTGACACGCCAGAAGGAAGCACTGGGCTCAATTCAGGGCATTCCTGCCCTCATTCCTTTGTCATGATCAAAGTCGCCCCGTAAGTGGTGGCTTAATCACAACCAACCCCAGTTTCTGACTTGGATAATTCCTAGAAACGGTGAAACTGATGACCCCAGGATCTTTTTCTCCACCACTTGCCACCCCGCTCACCTTTTCCCCCGTCCTCCCTGCGAGCGATGAGCTTGTCATCGATGCCGATCTCCCCGAACTCGTTCTCGATGACGGCGAAGCGCCTGCCGCTGGTCTCCTCGGTTTCAAGGAGAACCGTCTTGACAGGTTCTCTGTGAACAAACCTCGTGACTTCTCATAGCGACAGAAGTCCCGCTTTGCAAAAAACAAGAAGAGCAAGCCACACACACACACACATGGCCCACGTGGCCCGCAAAATCGGGGGGGGGGGGGGCATGGAAGCGGTGGCGGTTTCGCCGCTTAGCGGCCTGGAGGATGTGATTCAGCAGCGTCGTCTTGCCGGAGCCCAGGAATCCCGTGAGGATGTGGGCAGGCACCTCTTACGGACCCCTTGGGGCTGGAGACGCGCCATTCGGCGAAAAGGGCAGGGCCCCCCGAACATGACTGGCTTCCTTTTGGTTCCCGAGAAGATTTCGCCATAAGGGCACCCTGAAAAAAACAGAGGAGGCATCTTTATTGTCCTGTCCCTGTGGAGTTCTCAAAACTACCTTGGACGGTTCCCTTGAACCATTTTTTTGAAGGGCAACTTCGATGTGTCACTTTGATGGATCCAGTTGTACAAAATACAAATGTAAATGCGTGCTGGTGCTGACTTTGGCCCATTGAAGCCAAGCAGAGGTGTGTGTGTGTGTGTGTGGTTTTTTTGTTCTTTGATTTTATATATATATATATATATATATATATATTAATGTACGTATGGTGTGTTTGTGTGTGTTTGTTTGTTTGTTTGTTTGTTTGTTTGTTTGTTTGTTTGGTTGGTTGGTTGGTTGGTTGGTTGGTTGGTTGGTTGGTTGGTTGGTTGGTTGGTTGGTTGGTTTGTTCGTTGTTTGTTTGTTTGTTGTGTTTACTTCGTTGGTTTGTTTCCTTCCTTGCTTTCTGTCATTCAGTCTGTCTTTCTTTCCTATCTATTGTCCTTTCTTCCGTCCTTCCTTTCCCTCCTTCCTTTCTTTCCTTCCTTTCTTTCCTTCCTGTCTTTCCTTCCTTTCTTTCGTTCTTTCTGTTTGTCTTTATTTATTTCGTTCTTTCTTTCTTGCTTTATTAGTTTGTTTGTTTCTCTTTTTCCTTCGTTTCTTTCTGTCTTTCTGTGTGATGTTCTTCCTTCCTTACTTGCTGCCTTCCTTCCTTTCTTGATTTTGCTAGTGTGTCCTTTATTTATTTATTTCTTTCGTCACTTCTTTCTTTATTTCTTGCTTTCTTTCCCTATGTTGTTAGTTTCTTCCTTATTTCCTTGTTTCTTGTCTTCTGTCCTTCCTTCCTTCCTTCCTTCCTTCCTTCCTTCCTTCCTTCCTTCCTTCCTTCCTTCCTTCCTTCCTTCCTTCCTTTCTTCTCTTTCTTCTCGTTCTTCTCTTTCTTCTCTTTCTTCTCTTTCTTTCTTTCTTTCTTTCTTTCTTTCTTTCTTCTTTCATTCATTTATTTTTGTTATTTATTTATTTCTTCATTTGTATTTTCTTTCTTTATCTGTCTCTCTCTCTCTCTCTGTCTCTTGATGTTTTGTTTATTTGTTTATTTGTATTTATTTATTTCTTTATGTATTTATGTCCTTTTTCTTTCTGTGTTTCTGTATTTATGAATTTCGCTATTTCTTTCTTTCTTTCACTCCTTCTTTCACTCTTTCTTTTTCTTTCACTTGTTTATGTACTTTCTTTACTTACTTATGTATTGCATGGTTTTCTTCATTGCTATGTGTTTCTTGACGTATTTACTTCTTTCTTTCTTTTCTTCCTTCCTTCCTTCCTTCCTTCCTTCCTTCCTTCCTTCTTTCCTTCTTTCCTTCTTTCCTTCTTTCCTTCTTTCCTTCTTTCCTTCTTTCCTTCCTTCCTGGCTTCCTTCCTTCCTTCCTTCCTTCCTTCCTTCCTTCCTTCCTTCCTTCCTCTTTTTCTTTGTTGCTTTGTGTCTTTCTTTCTTTATTTATTTCTGTATTTCTTTCTTTTCTTTCTTTCTTTACTTATTTATCTCTCTCTTCTATCTTGCTTTCTTTCTCTCTTTCTTTCAATTTTCTTTCTTTCTTTCCTTGTCAGGCCAATAGGCAAGCCACCTCCTTTCTTTTGGAGCCCAGTTCAACGCCTACCCAACTGCGAAACACTGCGGGCGCTCGCCCGCCGCGCCGCCTTGCCCTGCGCTGCCGTCGCCGCCTCCTCTGCAATGCCCTCCTCCTCACAAAGGTCCGGGGGTTGCCCCAAGCCACGAAAAGCCAGGCTCCGGCTGTTTGTTTTGCAAAAACCGAAGAGTTGTTGCTTCTCTTTCGGTGTTGGGTGTTTGCTCTCAAAACCAACTCAACCAACTCGAAACCTCAAAACCTCAAAACCCTCAGTCAGATCCATTGCCTCCCCTTGGGCAATAGATGTACAGCCAGCTCGCGGCTCTTGGCTCGCCGACTCTGGGCACATCTGTCGCTGGCGCTCCTGGTATCGCTCCAGCTTCCGGCACTCTGCCTGCAGCTCCTGGATTCGTGGCACCTTGGCCGTCGGGCGCCGAGAAGAAATGGAGGCGAGTCACGGGGTGATCGAAAGGTCCGATGAACATGGGATGACCAGTGGTTGGGAAACCACCAAACATCTTTGATACTTCCACACATGGGAAAAGTTGCCCATCGTCAAAACTGGGAACCGAAAGGGAGTATTGATCAACCTGCACATGCTGCTGCTGCTTCTTTGTGAGAGCCACAGTCACCTGGTCAGTTCCATTCATGTTTCTCAGCCTGAAGAAGTACTTTGGTGGACAGGCTCTTCGGGGATCAGCCGGGAAGTATTGGATCCCTATCAATCGCAGTCTTGGCGGACGGGCGACTTGACGGCTATAACATAGATTTGTAATGTTTGATGTAGTTTATGAATAATACGAATAATAATAATAGGAATAGTAATAATAGTAATAATAACAATAACAATAATAATAATAATAATAACAATAATAATAACAATAATAATACTAATAATACTAATAATAATAATGATAACAATAATAATAACAATAATAATGCTAATAATACTAATACTAATAATAATAATAATAATAATAATAATAATAATACATATACAGTATATACAGTATATACACATATACATGTTATGTAAAAATAGAGGGGAGCATTCTGCGGCGATATGAAAGAGGCGTGGAGTATGGTATGTAGTCTTGGTTGACGTTGTAATCTTAGCAGTTAAGTGGTTGGAATTCAACCACTAAACCACAATAAACAAAAATATAAAATGTGGGGATTTCAACCACTAAACCACAATAAGCAAAATGGAAAATGTACCACTAAACCACAATAAGCAAAATGGAAAATGTGCGGATTTCCCACTAAACCACAATAAGCAAAACGTAACAAAGTTGGGAATTCAACAACTAAACCACAATAAGCGAGAATGTAACAAAGTTGGGATTTCAACCACCAAACCACAATAAGCAGAAATGTAAAAAATGTTTCCCAACAGCAACCATGACACTCGAAACTCGATGTTTTGAGAACCTCCAATAAGGGAAACCAAAGAACACCTCCACCAATGTCTGGCTCGATGTTTTGAGCCTCTCGCCTAGCAACCCTGTTCTCTATTGGCGTGGTGCGGCAGAAGTGACGCAGCCCTCCCACAGAACACCCATCTCTCAGCAATGTTTCTTTTAAGTGGTTGGATTTCAACCACTAAACACACTAAGCAAAATGGAAAAAATGTTTCCCAACAACAACCATGCTTCCATTTGGTTAAGACCCCTGGAAAAAAAAGAAATCGCATATTTCCAGCAGTGATAGGTTCCATTTACAACCAACAGGGGCAAAAAAAAAAAACATCTCAAGCAACTGGACGCGTCCGTAGGCGGTACTTGGTCACGTCCTTTCGACTCGACTCGGCTTCCGTGCCTCGGGCGCCAGCAGAGCCGCTGCCGCCAGCTCCTCAGCTCCCGACATCGATGGAGCTTCGGGAAGCCCGCGGTGGCGCAAAAGACTGCGACAGTGGTTGGTTTCCCTTTAAAACCAACAAAAACCAACAACTATACACAAAAAAAAATACCAACTCGAAAAAGGAGCCAGACCCATTTTTCTAGGAGTATCTTCCCCATTCTTTTCAGCCATCCTTCTTTTCAAACTCCAGATCCATTTCCCCAGGGTGGTTTTCTAGAAAGATTCGGATCCCTGGAAAGAATGGAAGTTACTCCCTAGACCAGGGCTTGCAAAAAAAAAGCAAACCACCGAAGGGACCAAAATGCGATCCGCGCGATCCTTACCTCTGGGTGGTTCACTGGGGGGGGTTCGGAGCCCCCGTTCTTTGCGTTTGGGGTATGAAACCTGAGCCAGTTAAACGCGGGGTATTTTGATAAACACGGGAATGAGTCTGAGTCGGAGAGTATTGGGGGTTGATCCAAACATTCCCTTTCGGTTGACCATGGCCAGCTCAATCTAGCGCTTCAAATGGGCTGGACTCCAGTTGCCCTAGTAGGCAACCAGCTAGCTTCCTTTTGGATTTTATATCGGGGTGGCTCTATTGGTTACATCTATGTCATGGGCCTTGATCCAAACACCGGACGGCGAGTCCCGAGGCGCGCCGGAGGCGCGCTTCAGGCCCCCGAGGTTCATCAAGATGTCCGCGCGCGTGGCCCAGAGCTCCGCCACGTGCGGCGCGTGCTCCCCCAGAGAGCCCTGCAGCTCCTGAGAGCCAAACACGTCTCGCGCGTCTGGCCAAAACATCTGTCAGGGGAAATTGGCGAAAAAAGAGTTGCGCAGAAGCCCCAAGAAGACGAGCCAAAGGATCCACTTTGCCCAAAAACACAAAAAACAAAAACAACTCCTTCCGCGCGATTTTGGGGAGCCGTGGGCCCGCCTCTGCGAAGGTCTGAGGCTCTGTGAGCAGCAGCGCAGGCCGGTGCTTGGCCTCCGGGATCTGCTGCTCCAAGGCCTGCGCTTCGGATGGATTGACTGATGGGCTGATGGATCCACTGATCAAAAATGGTTGAGTGATTCATTGATCTGGGTGAATTATAATATTTCACCAGCCTGAAATAAGGCGGTTGGGGGGCTATTCTCCACATAAACCACCATTTGGGGTGAGGTCGTGTGAGGTCGTTATAATTCACCCAGATTAATTGGTTTATTGACTGATTGCTTGATTGACTGGTTGATTGATTGACTGATTGGCTGATTGATTGCTTGCTTGGTGGTTCGGGCTATGCCCGACTAGGAGTTTATGTGATTTCCCATTTTGCTGTAGTGGGTCAAAAGTATGGTAACCCCAAAATGGAATCCTGGCAAATGGAGACATGGACCAAAACCTGCGGTTTTCCTGGTGGCTTAATTTTGACCCATCATCCGTATGAAGGTGACGACACCTGCCTCATTCATTTGGGGGAAACGGATTGCGGCCGAAAGGAACCGGAAAAGAAAAAGAAAAAAAAAAGCCCTGTACCGCCCCCCCCAACTCCCAACAACGGCTTTTCTATGTCCCAAATCCCACGGCAAGCCAAAAACTCAGACCCTGCTGGTGCGAAACGCGCGGCACTCGCCCGAACCTCGAGGGCGCAGTTGATGAGCTGCACCGCTTCGAAAAACCGCGACTCCTGAGCTTCGCTGTGCTACCGCGCGAAGGAACCCCCCAAACCACGGGGGGGTCCGCTTCCCTTCAAAACCCGAGCCAACAACAAACCAACAAAGAATACCGGGGGAAGAACAAAAACGATTTACCCAACCTTGTTCTCCTGGTCCCCTAAGCCGGCAGCACCCCCAACCCGACACCCGGCGCACCCCCGCGCCTTGCAGGCGCTCTGCGCCGCCCGGTGCTTCTCCCGCCACTCGCAAGTCCCGCAGGCCAGCGCCATGGGATCCGAACGGCCGAACGTCGGATCCCGCGCCGGATCTTTGCGGCTGCGGTTGGTTTCTGGCGGTTGCGCTTGGTGTCTGGCCTTTTGCCCACATAACCCAACTCAAAGGGCACTTTCGCCACTTGGGCCGTGGGCTCTTCCTGCACCCTTTGATTCTTGAGTGGGTGCTGCAAAAAACAAGCTGGCGGGCGGTTCGGATTGTGATTGAAAGAGCCGTGATGGTAAAGAGGTAAATGCTAAGGCTTCTTTTCCAAGCCAAAAACTGTGAACACCCATCTGACCTCGCTTGAAGCGCCGATGGTTTGTTTTGTTTTTTGCGTTCAATCCCAAACCACACGGTTTGACCGAAACCTTTTTGGGGCGTCTGGACGTGTTTTGGGTTGGGTGACTCTCATAATCTCTGGGCCAAAGGTTGAGCTGCAAGGGCCACGCGCATCTCGCAGATTTTGGGGCGGTCAAAGCTCCAGTTGCAGGGGTTGACCCGTGGATGGTGGCCAAATCCAGAAATCGCTCCACCTCAGAGAACCCAGGTCTAATTTTTCTATGCAACGTAGCATACCAACAAAAGCGTCATGGTTTATCAACCATGGATGTCGGGATTTCGCGACCATCCCCAGTGTTCGGGGGGGTCTCGGCTGAATCCCTTCGGCTCCCATGCTTATCGGAACCGATGAGCCTAACCGCCTGAGGGGCTTCTCAAAATAGGAAACAGACCCCTTTTTGGACGGTTTTAATGGGAAACCCACAGAAAACCACCTACCTGGATGGGGCCCAAATTTGGGAAAGACCCACATGGGTGGCTCGTCAATTGTTTTTAGGGATTTGGACCCCCCCTGAAATGGTGCAAAAAGACGTCTTCTCTTGGATGTCCATCAAAGATATACCCGCCAGTATCCCCGAACCACCAAAATGCCCACTGGCCAAAAAGTAGTGGTAAGCTTCTCGTACTGGCAAATGGAAGCCACGTGTTCTTTCCGGTTCCCTGGAGACGCACCCGGCGCCCGTTAAAACGCTTGGGCGCAGATCATTCTGGTGAGGATTGATGGCAAGCATTGGGAGCTGCGCGGTTTCAGGCCTAGATTTTGCAGGTAAGGCTTGTATACAGGTCAGAAACAGGGCCCCCCAGTCGGGACTGTAGGGGCCCCTGTTTTTGATCCCGACCTGTTTTTGGGACCCAGAAAGCAAAACCCCAGGTGGAGCTCAAAAAACCGGCGTGTGGTAAAAACCTGGTGCTCCTTCCCAGGGGCTTGTCACTAAGTCAGCTGGCGAACTGCGCCTCCTTGTCGAAGGCTAAGGGCTGCTCCTTCGGCCTGTCCTCCTGAAGAAACGGGCAGGTGGGTACCAGCTGGGCGTAGGCAACGGCTGATCAGACTGGGAGCCGACTCTGGATTCGGGAGTTGTCTTTGGGCAGGGGACACCCTGTAAAGCTGCGAAAGGAAGATAGAGACAGAGAGAGAGGGGTGTTTGGGGGGGCGGGGGGGGCGGGGGGGGGGGGGGGGGACCGTTTTTTCGTGTTTTTCTGGGGTCTCTGTGTCTCTGTGTCTCTGCGTCTCAGTGTCTCTGTGTCTCTGCGTCTCTGTGTCTCTGTGTCTCTGTGTCTCTGTGTGTCTGTGTCGCCGTGTCTCTGTGTCTCTGTGTCTCTGTGTCTCTTTCGTGGCTGAGATGCGGTCGGTTTGGCCGTGAGTTACGACCCTTGGGACGTCGACGTTAGGTGGACACCGAATTTGGGCGAGCAACAATGCGCGCTATTCAAGTGGTCTGCCCGGAAAAGAGAGCCGCAGCCATACCCCTCCACAAACCCGTTTTGATGGTGACTCAGGGCATGTCTGGTCCAAGCGCATTTTTAGGAGGGTCTCATTGAAAAACCACCAGCCGCCACATGAGGCCCGCGGAGTTCTCTCTTGAGGTCCACGAGCCTTCACTTCGTCCTCCTGAAGGGCATAGGAGGTCCACCACCTGCGCAAGTGCCAAAGCTCACTTGGGTGTGTCTTTTCTTCTAAATGTGTTGAACCCTCCAAAGGCTGAGATTTTCTGGCGTCCTTTCTACAACCGCAAAAAACATGGGGGCCCTCGAAAAAAAGAGACAAAGCCACTTCATGGCGTTGGTATCACGTGGGTTTCAGGAACAGCACCGTCTCGAGGCCTTGCATAGTAGTCGTTGAGATTGGCTTGCATCTGATGGTTCTCTGGCCTTGGCCGTGCACCCATGCGAGCAAATGTCTGGCACAAGCACGAGCTGGCCAACCAGGCGTGAAGGTACCAAAAATGGACCCCAGTAAATGGAAAACAACTGGGGTCGCCTTGTGGTTTAATTTTGACACACGCCCATATACAGCTTGGTGTTGGCTTGTGATGTTCAGTTTCTGTAGTCCTCCAGTCGCTCCTATCGACCGAGCGCGTGGCATTCCTGGAACTGCTGCAGCCTCAAACGCAAGCCGACGCACACCATCGCCACTCATTGCTTTGCTATCGTTTGATGTTCACTCCCAAGTAGGTAGGGAAACAACCAACCCAGGGTTCCATGCTTTGGTTTTGATAGACTTAAACCCAAGCATTGTTTTCTTCTGGGAAATCAACCCCTGAGTTTAAGTCTGCCTTGGGGTAACCCACGAACCCTGAACCAACCATTGCTGACTCCAACCAGAAACCATAGTAACCGTCAGGTCAGGCATCAGGATCCAGGGAAGCGTAGCTACCTCTCCCAGTCTACTGGGCCAAACATGCTCCGACAACCCGGTGCAGTCGCACTGACAGCCCCCCGATCTTGATTCAGGTCCCTTTACTTACCCAGAAAAAGCGATAACTCACTTCCTGAGTGCATTGGCCAAACAAAAGTCACCAAACTCCTTACCTACCACTAAGATGGTCTTAGCAAAAAGCCTCCGAAACGGAGCTCAGGGAGCGAGACACTTTGCCTCTGAGCCCGAAACCCCGGCCGCCAGCTGTGGCGGCAACACCCCAGGAGGTAGCTGCCCAGCCTCACGTCTAAGTCGGCTTCGGCTTTCCTGGTTTCAACAAGGAGATTGAGTCTCAACAAAACCAGGCCGGATCCCAAACTCGGATCCCAAATCCCTTTTTGATCTCCCGAGGGCTTCTCAGTCTCCAGGCCGAAGAAATGTGAAGGACATTGAGGTTCAGCATCCCTGTGATCCGCTCTGAGCCTTTTCGCCCCATGGCAGTCCGTGGCCGAAATGCAAAAACCTTTGCGTATCTTTGGAGGGGTTCAGGAAAACTCCCCGCAGGGTCTACCGACTCTGGTTCATAGCCCTGATCAACACTTGCTTGCCAACTAGGTCCATCTTGAGAAGACTTGCTGTTCCATAGACCGTCTGCGTGTCTTGCCCAGTGCTTCCAGTCACCACCTTAGCAGGTAACCAGGGATTACGGAAGGGCCCGTTCTTGCCTACCAGCGGTAGCCGGAAGCATTGAACTTGTCTTTCATTGGCTTGAAATCCACACGCCGCACATCCGGCATCTTGGGTTTGCAGTAAATCGCTGCAAAGGTTCATACTACACACACGAACTTGGTGTCGCATCCACAAACTGTTCCTTTTTAAACTAGAACCATAGCCTGCCAGCAAGTGTCTCTGTGTGAGCTCAAATAGCGGACCCTTTGGTGGACACCATTTTGAGTCCACCAAGCACTTTTGAGCTGGACCCCTTTTAAAACTCATGACCGTGTCGGTTGCTCAACTCCAACACTTTGCGTTCAGTCCACGGTCGCAGTAGATACGGGAGGGCCAACCACGCGCGTTCCTTTGATTCGGAACTCCTCCCTGGTATTGTCAAAGGTCCCCTCGAAACATCAGCCCACCAAAAGGAGATCAAAATGGAAACCTCAAGCACCAACCTCAAAATGAGAAGGTCATGTTTGAAATTCAGCTCCGCCCCCCAGGGGCCCTCGTTTGGAGTCCCCGCTAGCGGCCGCGCCATTGCTGCCAGCATTGCCGGGGACTCGGACGCGTGGGCTGTCTTGTGTCCGCCCATTGGCAAAAAAGTGTGACATGCGCATATGAGGTTTCAATAGGGAACGGTTGTGTCTTTTGTTATGCTCCCCCCCAACAAAAAAAAAGGCAAAGAGTTGGTTCTCTTGTTGGCTTCCCATTAAACACCACAAAAAGGCCAATAATGTCGAATAATAGTTGGTTCCCAGTCGAATTTCAACATTCACACCCTGGTCATGGTTCCCTGTATGACATCAAGCAAAAACTCGACGGCCCACATGTGCGGGCAAGATATGCGGATGACCTTGTATAGGTCTGGGTAAAGTGCTGGAAACTTAGAGTTGGTGTACCCACCAAGCTTCACAAAGTACCGGAAACTGCTTTCCGAGCCTCGAACTCGTTGCAACGAGTTCCTTGTGGCCGTGGAAAGAGCTACTTTGGTTGACCTAACTTGCGCACCTCTTTTTCCGACCCAAACATGGAACGCCAACTGGAAGACTGGAAGAGTAAGGGTTGAATTGGCGTACCCTTTGAGGGCACCCGCCCTTTTTCGAAACTGTTTTGAGGCCAGCCTTTCTTCTTGGACACAACAGGGATCCGGATGCATTATACACCTGAACATTGCCTTGTACATGGTGGTTTCCCTTTGTTTCGGTGTTGAAAAAGCCACGTTTCAACTGGTTGCAACATGTATCTTTTTAAGGAGCCCTGCACAAACTTCCGCAGGACCGCCTTTTCGGGACCAAAAAAAAAGCACGCGCCAAGCCCAGCGACCAGCTCCCTCGGCCACCGCGCGGCACCGGGCAGGGTGGCAGGCAGGGGGCCGGTGGGGACACCTCCTCGGCGCGAGGGCTTGCGCTTGCGCGCGCGCCTCGAAACTGAGACGTGGCGCCTGCAGCAACTCCCGGAGGAAGGGCTCCCTCGCCAATTTTGGGATGGACCGTCTTGCAGTCAGATCATCCTTTGGGATGTTCGGGCAGTTGAACTCGAAGCTGACTCACGGGAAATCCGCGACAAAACGACCTCACCCAGCAGTTCAAGAATGGATGATACAAACCTCCAAAAGGAACGGGGTATTGCGGAAACATGGGCTTGTCGGCTTTTTTGAGGACCCCCAAAATGGTGGCTTTCCTTTGAATAGCTCGATGGTCCGCATGCACCGATGCGAAGTGGGATCGCCCTTTCTTCTTTGTAAACCAACTAAAGCAATCAAAAAGCCACACCGGATTCAAACGGTGCCAAGGAACTGGGCTTATATGGGACGAGCCCCCAAGCTGGAAATGTCAAGATTTTCTTGAAGTTCTCCTTTTGGTTTCCCTTCCAAACCCCACAAAAAAAAGAAGAAGAAGAAGAAGAAAAAGGGGGAAAACAAAGGAGAAAAAAAAAGGAGAAGAGAACAAAAATAAGAAAAAAACGGACGGATGCGCCAACAATACGCGTTGCACGTCTCCTGGGCGCGGCCCAGTCGCAGCTTCCTCCGCGCCGAAATGTCACGTCTTCGGCGAGTTCCCTTCCCGGCCCCGGTGGAAGCAGTGGATCCATTGACCTGGTAAAAGGTAGGCAGCCAAGGGCTGGCCACCCGGAAAAAAAGAAACCAACAGGAAAATAGTAGGTTACCTACCTGGCTGCGCTCAGATCCCCCGCTAAAAGTTTAACTTTTAGTGGTTTAAATGGAAACCACTACTTAACACTAAAAGGCTAAGAAGCTAAGGAACCGGATGGCTGGGAGCCACCAAGCTACTATAGTGATAATGGGGATCCACTGGGTGTGGACTCACAAACACCACGGCTTCCGCAAACTCAATGGTCCGGAGTCGGTTCGCTTTGGGGGGACCAGCTTTGCTTGTGGACTCACTTGTCCCGCAACAACAGCTGTTCCCCTTCGATCCCCTGCAAGTTGAAAACTTGTAGTGGGCTAAATGGAGACTACCGCTAAACCAACTAAAAAGCAAAAAAAAAAAAGGAACCGGATCGCTGGGAACCACCAAGCCACCAAGCCTCAGAAATAAGAGGTCTAAACATTGTTTCGCCAGGGGAAACTCACCGGTGAGTTCGGTCGGCTCGCTTTGGGGCAAGTGGTAAACCACACCGTTTTCCCCAAAAAAGTGGTCCCAGTCGCGGAGGCGCCTCGTTGTCCTCCGCGGCTTTCAGGCCTTTGACCCCCGCCAGGGAGCCCAACCTCGGAACGCGTGAGCGCGCCAGGGAGCTCTCTGGTAAGTGACACCGTTTCGCCACAGGGAACCAGACAAAACCAGCAGGTGAAACCTAAAGCAACACTAGCTGGTTGCCTTGCCACTCTAGTGGCAGGTAACCAGGTAGTGCTACCTCTGGCTGCTACATGATGCTTGGAAACCCCTGGTTTCCTAGAATAGCGAAACGCCTGAAAGCACTGGGCACGGAATCCATGATTGGCTCTTGGGATTGGTGTATCAAATCAGCTTTCGCCCCTTCCCACGTGGCTGACGTGGATGTTGTCAGTATGGTTCTTCCCCCGCTGTGCTCCCCGAAACCTACTTCGACAGTGTCAGTCACAAATGGTGCAGGAGGTTTGATTTGGGCCAGCCAGGAGCTGGCAAAAGGGACTTGAGGATGTGAGCAATGGACAAAACAACTCAAATGTTCCACTTGCATCTGCACTGAAATCACTCCGTTTGGCCATGTCTCATTTTTTTCTGCCTGAAAAACATGGTGCTTCAAGGTGCCTGCCTTCTCATGCTGGTGCTCAGTAGGGAATAAGAAATGGAATGAACCCAGGAAACCCCTCAAAGGAAACCACCCAAGGAATGAGGGGGGCCCCCTCAAACCACCAGTTGGATGGCTTTTTCTTGGGGTCAGACTCCGTGCAACTCATTCCCTGCATCGAATCCACCGATCGCCAGTGGTTTCCCTTTAAACCCGATGGGGTCGACCCAAGGCCCCGGCGTGGCCAGCGACAGCGCGCCGTCCACCACGGCTTTCTGAGGCGAAGGAAAGCGGCGCGCACTGGAGGAACTCATGGACTTGTGGGGACTTGGGAGATTTCTGGTGGGACTTGGGAGATGTCTGGTGGTCACTGGTGGTACTTGGCTGACTTCGTGGGACTTGGGAGACTTCGAAGTTTTTCGCTACTTGGGGCTTTGGGAACCGAAATCTGGGTCCATTCAAGTGACATCTGAAAACCATTCCTCTCTAAGTGGTCAGGGGGTTTACGCCAGGATCAATCAACTTGATCCAGGTTGTGGTAAGCTTGCTGGTGGCAGAAAAACATGACCGAGCCCAGGTGTCGGGAATGAATTGCACGGAAATCATCTTAAAGGAAAGCATAGCTTTTTCCCGGGGTCATTCCATTTCTCATTCCCTGCCTATCGAACCAGAAATAAGGGAAACCACCGAAACAGAAATGGGTTGTAGATTAAAAATAGCAGGACTTAGATCTGCGGTCCAATTCGTGGTGGTATACCGATTAACATGGAACCTGACGTTCAGGACCCGGTCCTTTGAAAAGGAAAATGGCCCAAACCAGGACCCGTCCGAACGTCAGGTTCCCTGTTACTAGGCTGCCCTCAGATCCCCCGCTAAAAGTTGAAAACTTTTAGCGGGTCAAACGGAAACTACCACCAAACCCCTCAAACCCCCCCCCCAAAAAAAAAAAAAAACTAGGAAACCGGATGCCTGTGGTCGCCAAGGTGCACATCGGGTAGGGTCATTTTGAGTCCCATGCCCAAATTCTCAGTGGCCCAAAGGACCCAGAAACAACCGGTTCACATTTGAGGCTCACCAACAGGGATCCGGATGCATTACACACCTGAACCTTGCCTTGTAAATGGTGGTGTCCAACTTTATTTTGGGGTTGAAAAAGCGCAACATGTGTCAAAGTTTGTTGCAAAATGGAGATCTTTTTAAGGAGCAAAATGACCAACCATGGACCAAACAGGGGAAGACCAAAAGGTCAGATTTCAGGTCGATCCGCTGGACTGAGACAATCTCAGCCCATTCTCGGCGGGGGCCCCCGCCACCGTCTGCTTGCACTTGGCCACCTCCTTCTCGGAGCCCCGGACCGTGACCCGCGCCTTGTCCTCGCCGAAGGGCTTCGGGGGTGGGCTTCGGGGGAAGTGAGGGGGAGGTGGTTGGCTAGCCCTCCTGATCAACAGGCTCCAAAACGGAGCTGTTCAGCATGAGCTCTTCGTTTCTAACATTACCCAAGCTCACTGCAAGGTGGCCAAGGGGATGTTTGAAACTGAAGGGTTTTATGGGAAGCTGAAGAGGCAATGACATAAAAAAAGGAAAAACATGAGCGAACCACTTCGGCTTTGGCCTTGCCAGTTGGGGGCTCTGCAGCGTAGATCTCTCTTGCCAATCTTCAAACACCGCACAGTCTCACGACCTGTAAAGTTGCAAAGAGACCATGGGAAAGCGAAGCATCAAGTGATGGATAAGACCTCGAGCCCCGCAAGCCTTCCTGAATTTGTCCTCTCATCACACGCATGGCTTTGAACTTTAAGTATGCCCCCTTTAGTGGACCTCCTGTAGCTTGGAGGGTTTGTGTCGGCCGGAACAGGCGGCTTTGGTACAATGGTTGAAGTTGAGGGGGTTGGGTAAGGGGCTGTCAGCTCCAAGCATTGCCCACCAGCCACCCTTCTCAACAGCCGGGTCTGTTTTTCCGCGAGGGTGACATTTGTTGGATGGGTTCAACAGGGGGAAAACAACAAAATGCGGGTTTCCCTGAAAAGAGACGCCCGCCTTCGTGCTTCTTTGCATTGGCTTTTTGAAACAGCATGAACCATTGCCTTCAGCTACAGATGGGCGTGTGTTAAAACAGGGGGCCCCCACAAAGAAGTGGCTTCCTCTTGGTTTCCCTTCGAGCCCCACCCCCCAAAACGGGTACCCTGAAAAAAAGATACGCCCAAATAAAGATATGCTACGTGGCTACATGACAGGTATCACTCCATTTACCAGACTCAACCAATCGCTGCCTGTCACATGTTTAGCGGCTAAGTTTCACCGACAATACAAGTACGTGTCAAAACAAGCACACCAAGATGATGGCTATCTCTTTGGTTTCCATTTAAACCTACCACAAAATGGATAGCCCCAAGCACACACACACACATACTCCCACACTCCCCGAGGTCTTGATCAGGTGTGCGCTGCTCGATGAAGCACCTCAGAAAATCCCAAGCTGCCACATGCCCATGTCCGGCTGCGCGGGTCTGTAAAAGCGGCAAATAGCAACGGAAACGGTTCAGTCTGCTATCATCATCTCCCCGAGGCACGGATAGAAAATGCCACGGAAGACGACGTGCGATTCATCCTCCCCCCCCCCCAACCCCCCAACACCCCCACCTGACAAATTGGGCTGCTGTTCCCTCTGTGGTCTGAACCCCGGACACTGGGACACCCAATCAAAATCAAGCCCAACTTTGTTGCCTTGCCGATTTTCCAGGGCGGTTGAGTAACCTCCCATGGTTTTCTGGGCGGTTTGAACCCGCCCCCCCGCCAACCCCCCCCCCCAACCCCCCGCTGAACCCAATCAAATTCAAGCCCCAGATATTCCCTGCCGATTCTTGGTGGCGGTTTGAATGGGACCCGACTTGGAGTCAACCAGCTACTTGGATCCTCAGCTCCCATGTCATCGCTTGAGGCCGCAGCTCTGCTTTGGAATACGACTTGATGGCATTGAGGACGGCTCCGCCTGCACGCGGTGCCGGTGACACAAAACAAACCAAAAAAAACACGAGGCCTCTCACAACGGTGGCGAAAACTCACAAAACCTGTGCGGATAGGCGAAAAGAGTCTGAACGCTTTATTTAAAAACTAGAATCTTGGTTGCTGTTGACCCCTCTGCAAAAAGTTTTTGTGGCTTTACCGGAACCCCCTTGACTTCGCAAAAAGTTAAAGTCTAAAGATCCAACCCAATAGCAGTCAAGGAATGGTCTTCCCAAAAAGTGAGAAACCTGAAGCTTTAAAGTTGAGCCGTCCAATTGGGCCACCTCGTAGGAGACAACGCCCAGACATCTGCGGCAACGTAGGATGCCAGTGACTACTTTTTATCACGTCCCTTCATGTCTCGGAAATGGCTCTAAAACTCGAGTTTCCACAACAAAGTAAAATGTTGCTGTGACACACATCTTGGTTTGGTGATATGAGATGTGGGAAAGGCCAGGGTTGACTCCAAACTGGACACTTGCTGTATACCACATTGGTTTCGGCAAAGCACCTGCATGACAATAGCGTGCTTCAACGTACGTCCAAAGCGGTTTCTCTGCAAAAACCTGCTGGGTGTTGGACACTACTTCCGGCACAAAGCAGTGCTGGAAATGAACGCACTGCGCAGAACCGGCTACTAACTCGTGGTGGTCATTTTCCCCAGAGCAGGTCACCCTGCTAATTGAAGCAGACTAAGCACCCCGAAGCCACCTGGCAGCCAAAAAAACAAACACTTCGGGTCATTCGCATGCCGGGCCCGGCCTTTGCCTACGACCAGCCCCACCTTGGCCTGAGGTATTTCGATCTGCGCCTGGCTCAAACCCCGGCTCAGAGTCCAGCTCTCAAAGGGCCACTGTCCAGCTCTTGCGACGCAAGCTGGGTGCTCGAAATGGGCGTGTCTTCTCGGTTGCTTTCTGCTCCCTGCTAAAAGTTTTACTTTTAGTGGTATAATGGAAAACCCATCAGTTGGCAAAAAGTTAAAGTCCTAACATCCAAGCAACATGCACCAAAGTCTTTCTTGGGTGTCAAAGGGAAACCAAAAGAAAATCAGACGTCTTTCAGCCACTTCGCGCATGTCTCTCAGGTATGCCGTCTCCAACTGCGGCCACTTAGATAGTCATGTGATGTGACATCCGAAGAGCTACCCGAGCTAAATTGTGTTTTTTTCTTTTTGGTTTCCCACCGGGCCCAAAGTAATTTGGGGATGTCTCAAACTAAGATCTGACGAATCTGGGGTCAACACTCATGTTGACTTCGGATTCATCCGGAGGACCGGTGGTCCCCATCTAGCGGAAATTGTCTATTGTTGGGGGGTTCTCTGAATAGTATGGTCCTCCAAATTAATTCAAAGGTAACATGGTATCATATGAGGTGTGGCTCAAAATTCAAGAGCTAGGGTTACGCAGGTTTTAGGCTTTGGTTACATTTGCCAAGGTGCCATTTTGGTACATTTATTTGAGTCACAGCCATATTATACTTTCGGGACAAACGGGTTTGGGCTCCTCTCGTCCCGCCTGAGATTGATTTGGACCCGCCGGGGCTGCACCACCTGACAGCCGCGCGCAGCGACGCGGCGAGGAGGCCCGCACAAAGCTAGCGAGTGCTTGGAGGGCATGGGAAAACCTCAGTGGTCAAGCAAGAACACGGGAGCAAACCAAGAATCTTGTCAACTCAGCAGGCGCGCAGTCTGACAATCTCAAAAAACCAAAAGCGTCCAAAACCATTTGCCAGCTGTCAGCTGCTCAGCTCCTACTTAGATTAAGTATGTGGTGCTGGGCAAGACTTCTACTGAAGAGAGTCGGAACTGTTTCTGGCCGTCCCCGCCAGATTTGTGGGTACAAAGATCGATGAATCCCTCTGTGGTGAGTTGAGTGTGTCTCCCTCCCAAAGTATTGACGATAGTTTAGAACATGAAGCCGAGCGTCTCTCAGTGCTCGAGGCGTTTCGCCACATCAAGTAACTCCGGGCAGTGTTACCTCCAAGGACGGCTTTGGTTACCTATTACTTCAGGTTGCTCGAGTTTCGAGGGGAAGCCTTCTTCAACCCAAAAAACCGTCGAAGAAACCAGTTGGCCCCGTTTAAAGCGGCAGTTCCCCGAACCTCACGGCCCATGGGGCGCCTCGCGCCCCGTTTCGTGGCGTGGTTTAACGCTGAAGGTTACCTGGGCACCTGTACGTCAAAAGCGATCCACGCCGGCTCGTAAAACAAATGGCCACGCAGTAAATGGCTGTGACTGAGACCTGCCTAGGTCTTTCTTTTTTGAGCCACCCTAGCCACCCGTTTTCAGGTGGTTTCGAGTTGAAACAAAGGAAAGGCCAAAGACGCTTCAGTGCCATGAATTGCCAGCATCTTCATGAACTTTCTGAGCCTTGGCTTTTCCATGCCTCTTTCACGCCTCTTTCCCCAAATCACGCATGTCCCCAAACGGAACCTCCGCGGATTTTAGATATTTTTGTTGGCCGGCCCATCGACGCCGCCAGACCATGCCTGGCATTCCTGGCGGCCGAACTGCCTGTGTGGCACCCGCCTTGGCCCGCGAAACACATCCCATCCGGGGCTGGGCCAGCGGGGGGGGCGGAACTTGAAGTCTTGGGGCTTCTTGCTACCATCCCTCAGTTGCCAAAACAACAAAAAAGACTGAACAACATATTGAGATCACCTTTGGGGCCAAAAAACATGAACCCCATCCCTCGCCCAAACAAAACCCAGGGAAAAAACAAAAAAGTGGCGATCACCTGAACTTGAGCCAAGATATGGCTCAGGAACACACCACAAGGTGAGATCTGGTCGTATTTGCTTACCAAGATCCACATGAAGCTCGCCCAAGATTCAGATGGGATGGGTGTAACACCCTCTCTTAGGCGACCCCTCCCAAGTGGGCTGCCCTCTTGGCTTCCCAGCTCAAGACCAGCTCAAGCTTCGGACTCGGAAAGCGCTCAATTCACCCCAACCCACCAGGATGTCTGAGGCGCCCGGCAGGGCCCCCCAAAGCCGCTGGCGCCGTGCCCGGCGGCGCTTTCATGGCCATGGCGGCCAGCCTAGGGGGACTTGCGACCCAAGGTGAGTCATAATCACAACCCGGTATCAACATGGTCTACCCAGAACGAGACCAACTCGGGACACGGGCAGGGGTCTTCTTGGGTCTCCCTAAAATCGCAGCTGTCCCTTTGAACCCCCCAAAAAGGAAACAGCTCGTCTTTTTTACGGGTGTCCCTTTGAACCCCCGAAAAAGTATATACCTACCTTCCAAAGATATGGGTGTGGCTCAAAATTAAACAGGAGGGGCTACGCAGGTGTTGGTCCATGTTTCCACTTGCCAATGTTCCATTTTGGTACCGTTTTTGGAGCCACAGCCATATGTGTTGTTTTAGCTAAATATGGGCCAGCGCCTGACCCTCATGTGTCTTCTAGTGGATGTTTCCATGGGTTTCCTTTTGGGTCTCCCAAAAAGTCGCAGCGGTCAGCAAACACAGGTGTCCTTTTTTGGAAAATGGATGGCCGTGGTAGATGATTGAACCACCAGGTAAACCAGGGCCTTCTATTGTTTAAGCAAACCGACACCTATGCTTCCAAAAGGCAAACCCGCACCGAGCTCAGTATCCCACTGGCCCATGGCCGGCATCGGCTCCGTGGGCGCTGAAAGCATCGCCATGCCCGCCTCCGCAAGCTGCGAGCGGCATGGCGAGACGGGCGAGTGGCTGAACTTCAAGGCGGCAAAGCGAAACGAAACGAAACAACCAAAGAAAGAAGGACAGAAAAGAAAAGAAAGAAAAGAAAGAAAGGAAAGAAAGGAAAGAAACGAAAGAAAGATCGATAACAGGAAACAATGAAAGAAAGAAACGAAAGAAAGAAAGAAAGAAAGAAAGAAAGAAAGAAAGAAACGAAAGAAAGAAAGAAACGAAAGAAACGAAAGAAAGAAAGAAAGAAAGAAAGAAAGAAAGAAACGAAAGAAAGAAAGAAAGAAAGAAAGAAAGAAACGAAAGAAAGAAAGAAACGAAAGAAACGAAAGAAAGAAAGAAAGAAATAAAGAAAGAAAGAAGCGAAAGAGAGAAAGAAACGAAAGAAACGAAAGAAAGAAAGAAAGAAAGAAACGAAAGAAAGAAAGAAAGAAAGAAAGAAAGAAAGAAACGAAAGAAAGAAAGAAACGAAAGAAACGAAAGAAAGAAAGAAAGAAAGAAACGAAAGAAAGAAAGAAAGAAAGAAAGAAAGAAAGAAAGAAACGAAAGAAACGAAAGAAAGAAAGAAACGAAAGAAACGAAAGAAAGGAAGAAAGAAAGAAAGAAACGAAAGAAACGAAAGAAAGAAAGAAAGAAAGAAAGAAAGAAAGAAAGAAACGAAAGAAACGAAAGAAAGAAAGAAAGAAAGAAAGAAACGAAAGAAAGAAAGAAAGAAAGAAACGAAAGAAAGAAAGAAAGAAAGAAAGAAAGAAAGAAAGACGGAAAGAAAAACGCAAGCAAACAAACAAAGACATCAGTTCCTAGGGTGTCAAATGTCCAAGGACCATGGAAAGGCTCGCCAATGTGTCTGTTTTGGGGCGGGGTACCACAAGGAAAACAAGGAAAATTACTTTTCGGGGGCCCGGGCGCGATCTCCGACTGGTCCAAGACAAGGAACGGCTTGGGTCATGGGTCATGGCAACAAACGAGTTCCTGCATCCAGGCCATTGCTCTCGAAAAAAAATCCTGGTGCTTGCAGGGAGAATCACAAAAAAGTCCTCATCATCATCACCATCATAGTCATCATCATCATCAGCATCAGCAGCAACAACAACAACAACAAAAAAAACAAAAAACAAGGACGACGACGACGACGACGACGACGACGACGACGACGACGACGACGACGACGACGACGACAACAACAACAACAACAACAACAACAACAACAACAACAACAACAACAACAACAACAACAACAACAACAACAACAACAACAACAACAACAACAGCAACAACAACAACAACAACAACAACAACCTGTAACAGTAACATCCATTTGCTTAATCCCCCCAGGAAAAAAATATGTCCAGTAGTTATCGGTTCCACTCGAAGCACGAGAGGGAACATTAAAAAGAACATCTTAAGCAAATGGAAGGCAACAGACTAACAATAAACAATAATAATAACCGTGATGCGTGTTCATAACACCAAAGTGCTTGTTGATAATAACCATAATATTAGCAACCGTAGTTGTTGCGCATACTGCTGGCAATAATATACAACAACAATCATAATGATTTGTGTAATGATAACAACTGAGTATAATAATAGTAATAACAATGCTGCTGATTTGTGTCATGATACCAAATAGCAAGAACAATAGTGCTAATAACACCAATAAGAAAACAATCATAATCATAGAACCAAAAAAAAGACAGGAGAAAATGCAAAAATAGAAGAAGAAGAAAATAGGAGAAGAAACAAAAAAGCCAAAGAGAAAGGGGGCAACATCTGCGGGCGCCGAGCCACTGGGCCCCCTGCCGGCTGGGTGCCCGGTACACCTAGCGGATGGGGCGGGTCGGGTCGGATCGGGCGGCGCGTGCTTTTTTCGGTCTGGAGGTGGTACCTCTGGTCGGTTGAGGGAAAGAGTCGGCCGAGACTTGGATTTTTCAGTTTGGGGGGGTCCCCCAACTAGCACAGATGTTTTGGTTTTGCTGTAATTCCGGCTTCCTGGGACGCAAAGGCGCCCTGATTCGGCTCGAGGACCAAAAGGACAAGTGGGGCAAAGCGCCCCTCGATGGTTTGCCATTTCTCAAGAAGAACCAACGCCCTGGTCAAAGCAACGACCCAAATGATCAAGGGTTGTTCCTATTGGGATTACGCTGTCTCGCTGCGCCATTGCAGCTGGTTATAAGTCAAAATTAAACCACGATGGGACCGCAGGTTTTAGTCCTTCTTTCCATTTACAGTTCCATTTGGGGTACCTATTTGTTACCCACAGCCATCTGATGATTTCTATTGATTTGCCGCACCCGTTTCATTCTGGGATTATGCCCTAGGGAAATTACCAAAGTAGTTGCACATCAACAACAGTCACCAGGGGGTATCTGGACATGCCAGAATAGGGTGATTTCCAAAGCGGTTCTTCGGCGGATGCACCTGGCAATGGCGGCCGAAGCTGCGGCGGACCTGGCACGGGCAGAGTCTCTCGCGAGAGTCTGTGGGAGTCTTTGAACCTCGGTCATCTGGCTGTGGGTTAAAACCCATGGAATCCCATTTTGGGTTTTCGGTGCACCACCCATTTTAGTCTATTTTAGTGAGGATTGGGATGTTCACTTGGGGTCTGGGATTTTGACTCATGGTCATCTTTCGTCTTGGGGAAATCAAAACGAGGCTGCCCGTTGCTCAGATCCCCCACTAAAAGTGACTCTTTTAGTGGGTTAAATGGAAACTACCACTAAACTCTAAAAAGCCAAAAAGCTAAGGGGATGGCTGGGAGCCACCAAGAAAACTGGGCTGTCCTTCGCTCAGATCTGCTAAAAGTTGCTTAACTTGTGGCTTAAATTCCGAAACCCAACCACTAAACTAAAATGACTGTGACGGTCAACAATCGGGTAACCCCCAAATGGCTTGCCCCATCGGTAAATGGAGCCAAGATCAGAAACCTGCGGTCCAATTCCTGGTCTGACTTTGACCCCATACCCAAATGAAAGGGTTACCCCTATATTTACTCATTGCCGGTTTGGGTCACCTTGAAGGAAAAATATGCCCATGACATAGAAACTCCTCTACAACTCTGCACGGAAGCTGGCGGCGGCAAGCTGGCCTGATAGTCCAGGCATTTGCCCGGGCATTTGCCCAGGCATCTGCCCAGGCATCTGCCCAGGCATCTGCCCAGGCATCTGGCCAGGCATCTGGCCAGGCGCAGGCATCTGAACAGGCGTAGGCATCTGAACAGGCGCAGGCATCTGCCCAGGCATCTGGCCCATCTGACCCTGCATTCCGCCCAAGGTTGGTGGCCTGGCCGCATCGAGTCGACAAACAAAGACACCTTGGTCCATTGGAAGAAAGAATCCTGTTGCCTCAGCTCTTGCCACGTGATAAAATCGACACATGAGTCCAACGCACCTATTTTTACTCCCGAAAGCAAGTCACATACTGTGGATGGACAAAATTCATTTTGCACCGCCTAAGAAACCCAACCGAATGATTCGATTCCCCGACGCAAAAACCAACCATGGATTCCCATGGTTTCATTTCGTGCTGCGATGTTTCGGGATTTCGCACAACAAATCCACAGTAACTCCCAACAAATCTTTTGGTAGACCCAGGCCCCTCTCTCCAAACCTTCGCAACCATCCACAGTACCTCCCAAGAAAGAGCTGCAAACCAGAGCTGCACAAAAAAAAAAAAACTTCTTGCCGGCCCCCCGGAAACCGGAAGGACCTCTCCGGGCAAAGGCTTCGAACCCCCCCCAAACCCAGATGGAACCCGCAAGATTCGTTGACTCCATTTTCAGGACCCCCCCCCCCAAAGAAAAAAAAAACACGAAGACTAACATGCCAGCACAACATTCAAATGAACAAGAGGAAATGACGTGTGGCCCTGTTTTTGCTAAGGGCAATTCGCTTGAAGGGAAAAACCCAAAGGCAACACCCGCCTCAGGCCGCATGGCCCTGGAGGAGCCGCTTGCTGCAGCTTGGGCGCGGCCTCGACCCCCGAACCCGCAGTGGGTTGGAAAGGAAAGCAACAAACCAAAAATTGGCGGCTCAAAAATCCCCCCCCCCCCCCCCCCCCCCACAAAAAAGAGTGTCAAACATCCCCCCAAAACAAAAAAAAAAAAAACGGAAATAGTATAACATCTGTGGTTTTCTGGGTGCTGAATTCTGAGCCACATGTGTGAAAGGGGATTTGGACACCCCCCCCCCCGCATGTTGGGTGCTTTTCCATCCCCTTCACCACGCGCGATTGTTCTCTCTGTGCCTCGATTTTCCTAAATTCGGGTCACCGGCTCGAGACAAATTTGTGCGCCCCTTTGGATGACACGCGCGGATGCCAAAACCTGAAATACGGGATCCGCAACTAAAGGACCTACGGTTGTTTTGCAGGCAAGCATTTCTAGGTCCTCCAGTAGGGAGGTTAGAATAAGGGTGCCCTTTTTTCTGTAGTCTATTTTAGTAGGGGAACCCTCCCCCAAAAAAGGACAACGAGCAACCACTGCCACAGGCGCTTGCAGGGGAAACAGGAGGTCGCTCCATGATCGGTCAATGGTTTGGCTTCTTTTTCGCGTCAACGTTCATCAACGGTGGGTCAGTGGGGCGGTGGATGACCTTCATGGCAAATCTAGGTCCCCCAGCTAGGTGCCCTTTCTCTCCCATCCAAAGGAAACGGGATGGCTCGGATGGGGGCCTTGCCACACGCAACTTGGCTACAGTTTCTGAAATGCAGATTTGGCACGGGAATCTATGCAACAATTGCTGCAAGCACAAAGCAATGGGTCTGATGGGGTCTGATTCTTCATTGCCCTCTAGTTGTTCATCGCTTGCCTGGGGCTTTTTGCTTTCACCACTTGGGGGGGCGATTCAGATATTCCAACCACAATCATAGCCAGTCTCCTCATTCCTTGCTCTCCCGCTTCGCTTTGTGGGATTACAGGGTTGGTCGACTCAAACAAAACGGAACATGGGTGTCTCAAATGGTGAACCTCTTTTTGGCTTCCAGAGGAAGCCCCTTGAGAAACTTGCCATTTGGCGGTCCCCAGATTTTCTGAGAAATACGCTGAGTTCCTTTTTGGTGGTATCTGAGCTTAATATAAACCCAGCAAAGCGGGTGCCCAGAAAAAACACACACCCACATCCAACCACCAATCAGCTTCCTTCTAATTGGCAGATGGGTGGTTTCCCGCGCCACCTCCACAAGAAAGGCTTCAAATCCAATCCAAACCACCAATTCAGGACCTGAAAAAAAGGACATCAAAAAACACACCGGCCCCGGTTCTTTTTTTTGTTGAGGTCCCAAAACGGAGCTGGTTTCTTCACCTGGCTCTTTTTTGAGGTCAGGCGGTTTCTTCCCGAGTCCAAAGTCTCCGAACCCCCGAACCCCCGAAGCCCGCCCGGGGCTTCGGGCCGGCTGGGGCGGCTGGGCCTTCACCGGCAGCGGCCCCGGCGCGAGCTCCCCGGGCTCCAACTCGCCTGGAACGCTTCGCGGCGAGTTCCTCCTGTGGATGGTTTTTACCGCCGAGAAATGTAAGATAAAGCATTTAAAGAAAAAGAGAGCGGGCCGCTTTTTGGGGCCTCTGTTTTTGCAACCGGCCGTTTTTACGCCTTGGCATGGATGCATGGATAAAATCGACACATGAGTCCAACTGTCTACTGCGGGAAGCAAGTCGCATGCTGCGGATGGTTGCGAAATCCAGAACTCGCGCCACCCTGCACAAACCCAACACGGAATGGTTCGATTCCCCAACGTAGATACCAACAAACGTAATGGCTTCAACCATGGTTTCAAAAGGTGCAGATTCGTCCATCCACAGTATTTCACCCTGGGATTACGCCCTCTGGGGAATCACCCCATTCTAGCCTATGTCCAGTTTCTTTGGGATTGTTTGGGGTAGTTTCCCTAAAGTGCAACCAGGGTGTGATAGAAAGATGCTTAGACAAGTACAATCCTTTTTGCCGGGGAAACAGAAGGACGGCGACTAATTGATTGAAAACCTGCAATTGAGACGAGCCAACAGCGGAAAGAAAAGAAAGAAGAAGAACAAAACAAAAAGACGAGGCGGATATCCGCACGGGAGCTGATTGGGGCGAGCAGGGTGTGGCCAATGCAACCCCCACGTGGCATTGGAAATTTGGAGGGGTTGTGAATCCCTCAAAAAGAGGGCAAAGCAAACTTCAACGTCATTCTGTCATGGTGCAGGGCATGTCTACTTGCAGGGTTCCCTATACCACCCCTTAACGTAGGAACCCCTCGCGCTTGCTGTGAGGCGAACAGGAACGCCACTCATCCCGTTGACCTGGGGCCCGTGCCTAAAATCTTCTTGAGATGTAGCACCGCCTCATCTTCAGTGATCTCCACCATCATTCAACGGTATCCGCAATGCTGTGATGCAACCAGTGTTGAGCATGCTTGCTTTTCGGGCGCGCGGTACCGCCAAGATCGCCAACAGGGCAAAAACTCTGCGGGGGTGTCTGGATGGGCTTTCTGGTTGCTCAGCTGACCTGAAAGAGGCGGCGAGCCCTCCCTCTCTGAGCCAAAGGTCGCCGTCATCGGAGCCGGGCCCTGGGCTCGCGGACGGAGCCGGTGATTGTTTCAGGCGACCCTTCCAAACCAAGTCACGCAGACTGTGGCGCTCCCAGAAACACACTTTTTCCCCCGTGACCGAGCGAGTGGTCAAAATCCAAAGTGAGGGCGGGCAGAGCTCACCGGATAAAGGGTATGTTCATACCCCCTGTTCCGCGTAAATCCGTGTATAAATGAAACCCCGGTCTCAAGGTAATCCGCGTTAAATGGAAAACCAGTATCATGGTAGTCTCAGAGTCATAAAGACTCCAAACAAAAACAAAAAGAAAGAAGTAGGCGTCAGCCCAACATCCCACTCCAGGTTTCCTGGGAGTGGTGGAGAAAAGGGCGCCCGCCTCCCTGGCTACGGCGGTCGCGCCAACCGGCCAAGGAAGGGGCTACCCTTTCGCAACGCCTGCCGTGTCCTGCGCCTGGACGTCCTGCAGGTGGAGGCTTAAGAGGTCCGGAAGCGGAAGGAGCAGCCAGGACTGGGTGAAGCCATCCACCACCGAGATGCGTCGCTGCAAGTCGAACCCAGTGAAGTCCAAGTGAGTGAGTCGGTCCGCCCACGTATTTGAACATCGTTTGACATGGTGGAGCGATGCGAAAACTGATCGTCTCTGCTCCTGGGCCGAAAGTTCCATCAAGAGAGCCGAGCAGGGCCACTTCTTTGCCGATCTCTTGGAGGCCGCATAGGCGTTGCCTTTGTTGTCCGTCCGCAAGGGGATGTGGACTTCCAAGTGGTGCGTGTTGACCCTGTCAGCCGCAAACATGAAGAGGAGAAGGGAATTCAAGAGTTCCAGGGCTGCAATTCGTATCACCGGACGGGTAGGTTCGAGGAAGGGGGCGAACCGGGTCACCTCGTCGAAAGCAAACCACCACACCTGTCCTTGTTCAGGGTTAGGAGCGTCAGCCAACCATCCACCAATGGCTGGTCCGTCGCTGCATGTTGACCACGCCATGCTGAAAGGGCGGGACTGGCGGGCCTAACACCATGGAGAGGGCCAACTTAGCAAGAAATCGCACCAGTTGACCTGGCTTACACTTTCGGGTCAGTTTCTGTTCCCAGGCAGAAAGAGGTTGGAGGTGCGGCGACAGGGTGGGAAAGGCTTTTGTTACTCGCTGCAAAAAAGCCTAGGAGAGATGTGATGTGAGGCCTTGTGTGGAGTTCTCCGGAACATTGGTTGGAGTTTGTGCAGCTTCTTTTTTGTGGGGGCCAAGCCGTTGATGCGCACCTGATAGCCGAGCCACCGGTTCTGGGGGCCCAGCTCATTCTTGCGCCATGAGATGGGGCAACCCACAAGGGAGAGGAAAAGCAGGAAGATGCCCAACGTCAGCAGTCCTGCCATGGGAACTCCACCGAGATGTCAGAAACCTGCAACCCTATTTTAGTAGCTGAGGCCACCCCATAGGTGCCCACCATGTTGACCCAGAACAGCTCTTAATGTTCCCATCATGTACCTCCAGTCCGGGCGCCTGATTTTGATACGGTGCGCTTACTGACGTCCGACTTGAAGAGGGTGAGATCGTCATCTAGAAGTTGTCCTCTAGCAGACAGCAAGTCCATTCCCACGCCGCGCTGTTCCAGGAGTGACTTCTCCGCGCTCAGGTAGTTTTCAGAGGTTAGCTCCGATTTTGATGGCCATATCTGGGGGGTCATCCAGGACAGGGGCGTCCACCCCTGCCGGAACTCCTTCAAGTGGAGGGAGTCCGGGTCGTCCGTGAGATCGGCCAATGCCCAGGTGGAAGGGTTGGCCTGGGGGGCAAAAGGGTCACCACCCTGTGAAGGCGGGTTCCCGTGGTCCGCCAGACGGTAGAGCCCTTTCTTGGCATCATGTCTGTGGCAGATCCGCCTCGTGAGTGTCTGCGCCGGCATCTTCAGGGTCTCCTTCCTGGAGATGATGTCCACGAGCGCCCGTACCACCACGTCCGCCCCATCCTAATTTGAGCGGATCAGCACTCTCTCCTCCTTCTTAAGGGTGTACCACTTGTGGGCAACTTTCTGCTGAAAGTTCGAGGCCAGACAGCGTGTTGACCGGGTCCTCCTCCATGCCATACCACCGGAAAACTGCCGGCCACCAGACATAGTCCTGGGGAAAAAGGTCGATGATGCCCTTTCTGCCAAAGTCCAGCTTGTCCTCCAGCTCTTTAAATACCTCCGAGGGGACCGCCCGGTCGATCACCTTCTGCTGGATCCATGCTACCAGGTCCGCCGTGGTTGGGCCACAGAAGACTTCCGTGTCCACGTAGTGCCATTGGTCCATGCTCTTCACAGACTCAGCGCCATCTGTCCCAGCAAAAAGCCAGCGCTTGAAGCAGCCGTCCTAACCCCAGGTTACTCCTTGAGTTCCCGGACGGCGGCCTCCTCAAGCAGCTCCCCCAAGCGACATCCTCCGAGGGGAAACAATGCTGGGAGCGGCCGTTCCCGACCCGAGGTGCTCCACGTCGACTTCCATGGCCGCCGGACCAGACCTAGGTGTTGTTCCTTGGCTGTTTCCAGACGAGCATCGTGTCTGGCATCCATAGCAGCATCCATAGCCTGTTCCATTTCACCTAACAGGAAAAATCAAAAGGAGAAAGATCCGTGATCAATCAAGGGGTCAAGTCCGTGACTTGAGCCAAAATGGCCCTGAGCAAAGAGAATCCGAGTCAGCAAACGAACCCGACAGAAAGGAGGCACACAGCACTTGGCCCCATGACATCACAGTTTTCCCAAAACAAGTTTGGACAACATGAGAAAAGGAAATGGAAACCAACCATTTTGGGCATTTCAGACAAACTTATGAGGTTCGCGCCAAATGGCGCAACTGTGCACAATTGAAGAGCCGAGCCGAGCCAAGCTTCGCTTGTTTTCAAGTCTCAATGAATCCGTGCCTTTTTAACACGTGTGCGTTAGCCTCCTACCTCACCACGATATTCTTTGTCGCGGCTACTTACTTCGCCCCTCACTCAAATCAAGCGGAGACCGCCGATCTCTTTCAGCACCAGGGAGGCCGCCTGGGCGAGAGCCGCAGCGCGCCATTCTTAGGGGACCCATGTGGCGTGTGTGTTTCTGTTTCGGGATCTTTGAGGTTGGATCCCCCAAAAATGGGTGGGGAACACCATAGGCAACCAGTCTCAATGCAAAAAGGTGGTCTGTATGTGTGTGTGTGTGTGTGTGTGTGTGTGTGTGTGTGTGTGTGTGTGTGTGTGTGTGTTTTTCCCATATGTGTTTTGCCTTTGTTGCTTTTGGAGTCCCTTGAACACCAACAAAACATGGCACGAAAAAATGACAAACCCATATCAAAGTGGGGAGGCGAAAATCAGCATTATTCGATCAATCAAGCTGCGTGCTTGTGCCTGTGCCAACAAAATCCATCACATGGGTGTGGGTGAAAAATAGGCACCCAACATGGAACCCTGGTAAATTGAAACATGGTCTAAAACCTGCGATCCCCTGGTGGTTTAGTATTGACCCACACCCAAATCCCACTAAGATTGCATCAATTGCAGACAGTCAACCTCCTGTCCAGACTCGCACGCATGGAACAACATGCGATCTACCAGTGCTTTGGAAACCAACGGGAGCCAATTGTGGGGGCTTCTTTATTTGCACACCAGGGCGAAAACTAGATGGCTTCTAATTCCCCTTCTGCTGGTAAGCCAAGGGATGACTATAGCAAAGCTGGACCTACATCAAAGCTTGTCAATGCATGCGTATTCAGTGACTTTGGATCTGGGCAAATTACTCTGAGCGTATTCAGCGCGGCCGCAGGAAAGGGGGCCTTCACTGACAAAGCTCCTTGGCTGCTGTTGACCCCTCTGCAAAAGGTTTTAAACTTCTTTGTGGGTCCTTTGGAACATCCTCTGTTTCCCAAGAATGTCAAAGTCCAAAGATCCGTTGCCACGTCGCCATAACGCCTCAAGAGCCCTTCGTCTTCCGCCGGGGGTTTCTTTTTTCCGACGTCTTCGAAGCCGCGTGGCCCAAAAGCAATCGATGGATCCAAACTGGAGGCCCTGGGGAGTGAGCATCGAGCCCCAATTTAGGTGACACAGTTGACCAAGGGCTCCGAAGGACGGCCAGGGCTGCAAGTGGCGGCGAATCGGGAAGTTCACCCTTAACCCCTAAGTTGATGCTGCGTTCTGGCCTGTCTAAGTTAAGTGGCTTTAGCAGCAAAGGAAAAAAACGTGTTCCCCTTTCAAATGCCTGGCCATCTGAATCACGCTGGAAATGACCCGTATACCAAAGTGGTTTGATGCCCAATACTTAGAAGGGGAGCAAAAATCATTTTTTAGCAGTGAAGTGGGGATTTCCCACTAAACCACAATAAGCAGAGATGTAAAACATGCTTCCCAGTTGGAAAAGAGCCCAATCCAGCGGGATAAAAACACAATCCCTACATAATATATCACGTCCCAAATTTAGGCCTCAAGACCCACATCTCCCCCCTCCGAATTCCCGAAAAGTCTCACCGCGCCTCCCGGCGAAACGGCCGCGCCTGCAAGAGCTCGTCGTGGCGGCCGCGCCTCTGGCGTCTCTCCTCCTTCAACAACTCCCGAATGGATCCCACCTGGCACTCCTGTTGGCTATGCTAGGAGACCCTTTGGTGGACATCGTTTGGGTGATTTTCATGTCCACCAATCACTTCTGAGGCGGTTCCGACTATTAAGATTCATGACCTGTTGCCTTCCCCCCAAAACAAAACATGGCTGAGCTGTCCGTTTTCAGATCCCCCGCGAAAGGTGACTAACCTGTGGCCTAAATGGAAAGCCCCAGCAAACACTGGAAAGCCAAACGGCAAAAAGCTAAGGAACCGGATGGCTGGTGATTCGCCACAGAGATGAAGATTCTTTGTAGAGAAGCCGACTCGAAGCAAAGGACTCGAAGAAAATCGCTTCAGGATCCAACTAGGGAAACATCTTGCTCTCACTTGCCCAAAGGACCTGGAAATAAAAGGTTAACCTTTTGGGACCTCTACTAAAAGTAGCCCAAAAAGGGAAAACCAAAAGGTCAAAAGGTCGTCCTTGAACAACTGAGTGCTCCAAAAACCGACAATTGCAGATGTCTAGCTCGCGTTGCTTGTCGGAGCGGTGAGTTTGCTTTCGGTTACAAACAGCAAAATTGGAAAGACCCCTCAAGGTCACCTGTATCAACACCCCCTAAAGTCACCAGGAATTGTGTTTGAATTTGGAATTAGCGTCACCCACAAAAGTCACCATGTTCTTTGAATGAACTCCAGGATTTTTTAGGGGTTCCCTTTTGGGGACACCCCCCACAAGCGGGAACCGTGTTGTCCCAACCACGAGCCTGTGTGACTCATGGGCCCAAAACAGCCGGATGGGTCAGCAACCAAAAAACACGCTCGAAAAGTGGGTCGCCCGACAAGGAGATCCCTTCGATAGATCGTGTTCTAAGTTTCCTCCCGAAAAAACGGAAAAACAACAAAAAAAACTGCCATCCAGCAGGGCGTGTTCCCCCCTGGTTTTGGGGGACAGACAAAAAAAAAGCCCAAGCAGAACGCACCTCCGGACCCTCCACGCTCCGAAACCCGCGCGCCGAGCGGGCGCCTCCTGAAACAGCCGCAGCTCCACCTTCGCTTCCAGCTGCTTGGGCCATGCGCTCTGCCCCGGAAAGGACCTGACGAGCGATCCGCGGGCAGAGGCCGCTGTTCGCCGCTTTTGGATCGGCCGGGCGAGGAAAAATTTCGGCGGTTTGGCAAACGCCTTTTTCGGCGGTCAGGGCAAAAAAGGAAACATGAACTTGAGCCCTGACATCAGACACTCTGCCCAAAAGACCCAGAAAAAGGTTGATCTTGGGCCGACCAACCTTGGACCAAGGGGAAACCAAAAGGTCAGAAGGTCGATTCGCTTTGGGCAAGTGAGGAAATATGTGAGCAAAGGACACAAATTAGCAAGGTTCCTAACGGAATCTGTGTGGGCACCTGACTCATCCTCCTCAAGCCAACAGTCGACTGGAGGGGGCCAGCAAGTTACGCAGGGCTGTGTCAAGCATCGGAGCTTGCTAATGAGTCGTGTCAGCCGCGTTTCCCACCTCGACGCATGTCCCAACACGTTCTCCAACAGGTCCCGACATCTCTTGCTTTCAACTGTGTTTCGCACGCTTGCATAACGCATTCAGCTTCACGCCCCAAACCCCTACCACCCCTCCACTCACTCCAACCAATCAACCCACCAACCCCCGCCCATCAACCCACCGAACCCACCGAACCCACCGAACTCCCAAACATCGAGCTCCACGCCTTGCCACCTCCATGATGGGCCCCTGCACCAACTCCCCCAGCAACGCCTCGTCGTCGCGAACTGAGAGCGGCCAGCCGCCTGGCGCGTGAGGTCATGAAGCCAACTGCGCCGGGCTGCAACAGCATATCCTAGTGTCCAGCCTGAGAAGGCAGGCTCTGCTGGAATGATGGCAACCTGCGCGGGGGAAACAAAAAAAAACAAAAAAAAAACTGCGCCGAAAACCATGGCACTTGTCAGCCCTGCCATCCGCTCAAAATAAGTTGGGTCTTCTTTTTGATGGCACCCTTTTTGGGGGTGTGACAATCAAAAGGGAGACCACTCATTCTGGGGAGGTCGGCTCATGTTTGTTGGAGACAAACCCATTTGAGCAGTGACCAACACCCATTTGGTTCCACTAACGGCATGAGTTTGGTGTCCCTTTACCATGGTACCTCTCAAAACAGACACGCCCATGGCCTTACAACCATTGTTAAACCAGGCACCAGCCACTGAAATGGCCCCTCTCTTCACCTTACCCTTGGTGGTTTGGTTTGGCGGTGGTGGGATTTGAGCCCCTTGCAGAGGGCAAAAGCCACCACCAATCCAAACCAGGCTGATCGGCGCTTGGACCCGCGTCTCTTTCCCAGGGAAGGGAGGGTTACCTGCAGCGAAACCTTCTTCCAGCACCGGTTTTTCGGGCACCCGTTGTCAAGTGAGTCATACTCAAAACCTGGTACATGAAAAGGTGAACCCAAAACCATGCGGCCGCGCCTATCTCTGGCGACTGCGCAGTAACGAACCTTCATCCACCCGGCATTTTGAGCAAGTTCCTCGTTCAAGTCGGACACGGAACACCGAAACAAACGAGGAAAAACGCCTCCAGGGGCGCCGCATCCGCCGCATCGGCCGCCAGCTTCTGAAACTTCCGCGCGGCCGCCTCGGCCCCGGCAGCCGCCCAGTGGCTGGCCTCAACGGGGCGGTGCGGCGGTGGTCGGGCCCCGTGATTTTCGCGCAGTTGGGTGTCCCTGGTTTTTGGGGGGCAGGCCCCAAAAAAGAGGGTTTTCCTTATGATCTCCCTTTACAACCAACCGAAAAGAGGGTGCTCCCCTGAAACAACACCCAGTTCAACCGACCTTGCAAGGGCAAATGGGCGCCAAGCCTCCCAAACCGTCCCCCCAACGTCCCACGTCGATCGATCGACGCCGTCGCCTGCAGTGCGCTGGCGGCTTGCACGGCAAAGCACAGCTGCGATGAATCCACCTGGACAGAGGTGGTGGGCCGCTCGCGACTTCCAACTCGCTGCTCCATCAGAGCCACCCCGACCGCTTTGGGCGGCTCAGCAGGGTCCCTTTCACCGGCAAACGACTGCCTGGTTGCCTGCAAAACCGGCCGTCCTACATGACAAGCACGAGTTATGGCGCCTGCTGCTCAAGCGCCTGGACGGCAGAGGCGTGCAGCTCCTTGCAAAGAGCCCATGCCAGTCCGCGCGCCTGCCTACATGGATCCAAGAATGTCTTGGGCAAGCTGCGCGTCACATGGCTGTGGTCGTCAAAAATTGGGCAACCCCAAAATGGGTTGCCCTGGTAAGTGGCAACATGGACCAGAGCCTGCAGTCCCCTGGTGGTTTAATTTTGACCCACACCCATATTTTTGCGAGGCACGTTGGATGCATCTGAGACGCCATGTCTCCACTTGACAGAAAACTGAACTGCACACCGTGAGACACAGCAATATTAATAATATGCTGTGTATCAATAAAGAACTCATGCTTAAACACGCGGTGCACTATTCACGTTGCACGATAAGTTGACCCTACAAAAGTGATGTCATTGGTGCATCGGAAAGTTGGCAGGCGCACTATTCACGTTGCACGATAAGTTGACCCTACAAAAGTGATGTCATTGGTGCATCCGAAAGTTCCCAGGCCTGACATTGACAGTGTAGAGCCACGGTATGATGTGTCCCCAACCGACATGGGCTTGTAAAAAAATAAAAATAAATAAAAACAAATCCCCTACTACTTGTTTGACATTATCGTTTTTTCCTCCGTATCGTTTTACAGCGTGGCACCTTGCCACAAAAAGTCCTGCCCTGACTAAACTGCAATTGGGGGGTTATTATACAAGCCCACATGGGAATCTGAGTGACCCCATGTCCTAATGGTATCCGTCAACGGTCTGTTTTTTTGATGTTACCCTTTTTGGGGTTGGCTGAAAGGAAACCACTGAAAAACAAAGCTAACTTTGGGGGGTGCCCTAACAAAAGACACACCCACAGTTCAGCGTTGCTAATGTGCTTTCCGGCGACCCGCCCCCTCCTGAACCTCTTGCATGATGCTGTGAAGTGCTTGAGATCCTTGTTGCTGGAAGGCATCGAAGCACTGCTCGAGACTGTTCAGCCTCAGGCAAATGGGTGGTGCACCCCAAAATGGGATCCCTTTTTGCCACTTCATATGGCTGTGGCTCAAAAATAGGTACCCAATGGAACCCTGATACATGGAACCAGAGGCTAAAACCTGTGGCCCGATTCCTGGTGGTTTAATTTTGACCACAGCCATATCTGAGTTTCGAGCTCCTGTGTGAGGTCCAACAGCTTCAGCTTCTCATCCAGCTCCAGCTCCACACACTCCCAAGACTCCAGGGACGCCTCTGGGGCTAGCACGGCGGGTGAGTGAAGGTCTGCGGTTCACCAGGGATTCTCACCACGCAAGTTAAGCCGGCCTTTCTTTTATTGGGGGCTGAACCCTAGGGTATTGGTGTTCATGGACATCAGCTTCCTTGCTCTTTTTGCTTCATATTCCTGGACCTTTGGCATCTTCTGAACACACGCTTGCCCCAACTCACTTGCCCAAAGGACCTCGCTCTGGATCACTGGAAAACCCTTAGGTCCGGATCCGGTCGATCCGTGGGCCCTGCCAGATGGTCGATTCTCCTTGGGAGCCCGACAATCTGGGCAAACCCTCTCCGCGATTTGTCGGAACCAAGCGCGAGAAAGAACGACTCCCGCGCCTGGGAGGGACTGCCCGGCTTCGCCACCCGTGGCGGCGTGCTGAGCGGCGCGCGCGGCGCCTTTCTCCCGGGCGGCGTCTGCGGGGTCTGCGGGGTCGGCCACTCCCGCGGCGTGCGCTTCGGCGGACTGGCCGGGTCCCCAGGTTCAAAGAAGTGTCAAGATGCCCAGTGCTTCCAGTTGCCATAGCAAGCAACCAGGCATTCTCTGGTTACTTATGGTGGTAGCTGGAGGCACTGGGATGGGTATGGGTCAAAATAAAACCAGGAATCGGACCGCGAAGATTGGTCCATGTGTCCCTTTGCCAGGGCAAGTTCCATTTTGGGGTTACCCTATTCTTGACGACCACTGCCATAACGTAGGGAAGCGGTGTCCCCTTTGAACTCCTTTTAAAACCAACCCCGACACGGGCCCCAAGCCTCCACAAAACACCGCCCAAGCCAAGAAAACTCCAAGGCAGGTCCAAGGCGTCCGCAGCGCCTCCGCTTCCCCGCCTCTCCAAGGTCACTGCCAGCTCCTCCTCCGCCTCCAGCGCTGCGAGCACCGGCACGCGCGGCCGAGCCGGCAACGCCGGCCTGAGCCATGGAACTTGCCCGGGTGAAGGGACACATGGACCAATCTTTGTACCCATCCCAGTGCTTCCAGTTGCCACTATCAGGGGAAACCATCATCTTTTGGGTGTGGCTCCAAATTCAACAGCCGGGGGACCGCAGGTTTAGTCTGCTTGTCCATTTACCAGCCTTCCACTGTTGTCCACCAACCACTGTTTGGGGGGGGGGGGGGGGGGTTCCCAATGAAAATTCATGGCCACAGAGTGAATCCGGGCGTGTCCGCACTGAAACTCAGAAATGCGTGACTCAACCAAAACACCAATTGACAAGGTCACCTGTGAGACGCTTCAGGAGACCTTGCAATGCTTGGAATACAAGCCAACAGAATGCCATTGCCGGAAAGGACAAGCAAGTTGGGCAGCAAAAGCATCACCCCCCCCCCGCAAGGCACCCGCGAGGCACCCGCGAGCCGAGCTCCGTGCCCTACACGCGGTTGATGCACCGGCATATCGGCTTGAGCCCAAGAACCGAGCAATCTCCCTGAGCACATCGCCTGACACGAGGGGGGTGGAGAAATACTGGAGGCCCCCAGTTTTGAGCATCTGGTGTTCTCCAACGGTCATCCCGTGTAAAAAGGGGGAAAGAAAAAAAAGCGCCCCCAGTGGCGGTTAGCAGCCCGCAAGCCATAGCATAGAGGAATCACAGCGCCTCAGACATCTTGCCCGACCAACAAATGCAACTACCCTACAATATGGACCGTATATACAGCTAGGTGCGACTTCTTTAAGGGTACTTCCCCGATGAAAAAAAACATGCGCGGGGGGAGGCTGGTGCACAGCCAACGCGGCATAGCTTCATGGAAGTGGAGCATGTCGAGCTTTGAAAGACAACCATTTGAAAAAAGGTCCCCTCCACTTCCAGGATTGTTGGGAAAGCGGCAAGAACAGCCGCCATGGCGACCAACCGAATCAAAGCGCGGTTCGGCTTTTGCGCCAGCTCTGTAGCGCTCCAATTCGCCCCCCATATGCCAATCGGCAAAGCAGGCCCCTTGGGGGGCTGCTGGGAGTGGAAGAGCGAGGGGTCGCTCTGTCCAACCAAGCCCGAGCGACTCTCTCTGTTTCTCGGCCCCCCTTCTCTCTCTCTCTCTCGCCCTCTCTATCCCGCTCATTTTTGTCCCTCTCCCGCCCTCTCTCTCTCCCTCTCTCTATGCTTCCAAACCGTCATGAATGCAAATGCCGTCGGGACGCCTCCCACTTCGCGGGATCTGAAAAAGGCGTTCGGCGCCTTTTAAAAGCGCAAGCCGCTCGCTCCAGCTACGCAGACCGCCGGGGGCAACCGGAGCTCAGTCGTCAGGCCTCAGGCGCACAAGATCTCCACAAAACGTCGCCTGACCCATCTGGGCCATGAGCCAAACCCAGAGGCTCCTGGGGCTTTCAATGGAAGACCCGACCCCTCCATGCAACACCCCGGAGGTGGCTGGGGGTCTCAAAAGGTTGTTTGAAGGCCCTAAATCAATCGAATTGGAGCCTCTGGGAAGAGAGTTTAAGCCCAAAGATTCCTGGTGTCCTTTCGGCTGCCCAAAAAAAAATGAAACTGGAGAACCTACCGAACCTCAGCACACCCAACGTCTATCTCTTCCAACATGGTGAAGCCCGACAAGTACGGAACTCAGCTAATCGCGCCAGCCCGAGGCCAGGCTCCCTGGGCCATCGCGCCAGCCCTGCATCTGGCAGTGATCGAAAAGCTCCTCCAACCAGAGAGGACATGTTCCCTGGGCTGCCCTCAGATCCCCCGCAAAAAGTTCAACTTTTAGTGGGTTAAATGGAAACTACCACTAAACACTAAAAGGCTAAAAAGCTAAGGGGATGGCTGGGAGCCACAAGTTGCGGTTCAACGAGTCTCCCGCAAAACCTCGCGAATGGAACTTTTCCAAAGATTAAATGATGCTTTGAACTTCAGGTTGCTGTCCTTTCAAAAAATCACCAAACGGGGGCAACCAGTCATAGGCACACGGATTTGGTTCCTTCACTCGCGCGGGCCCTGCGTGCATGCTGCTTGCACTTGTAACGCGGCTTGGCTCCATATGTCGGTCGGAAACTCCAACCAGATTTGGGCCATCCGTCTGCGCTCCCGAGTTTTGTTTCCCTCAAAACCAGGCGTGAAAAGAGTACCCCTGTCAAAAACACATCCATATTGTTTCCCCACAAGGACGTGACAGGCTAGTAGTTCTAGGCTCATATCTCATGGACGTTCCCGTGGCCCACTAGCGCCAACACTCGTCTCCTGGTCCATCATCGAGGCAGGTATCTCGTCGGTGTCTGTGATACCTGCATCTTTTCATCTCAAAAAAAAACCCCGCGAGTCATGAAGCCCCACTGGACCTGTCACCCGTTCTGAGAAGCTGACATCCAATCCGGATTTGGGCCCCTCGGAAGTGGGATACCTAGAAATGGAATGGAGGGAAAAGGCCGAAGCTCCAGAGGTGTCCTTCCCGTTGGCAAGCCCAAGCTACAGAGCTCTTGCACACGTGCTGCGCAAATGGGACTCCAGCTCGCAGAATGATTCGGAATTCTGGGGGGAACTTTCATGAACCCCCTTTTTTGGGGGAGTTGGTACCCCGTGGGGGGGTTGGTGAGAAAGGGAAGCCAAAGGAACGCCGAACTCCTTTTGCTGGCTCCCACCTTAAAAAACAAGAGCCCCCAATACAAAGACGGTTGCAACCGTGTCACTTGTTTTTTCCGGGCTCAGAGTCCTGTGGCGGAGGCCAATCCTACGCCAAGCCGCGCAAAGGGGTCCTTGTTCAACTCACCAAGTTGATTGGCCCAAATTCGGGAAGCTTCCTCATTCTTCCCATTTCCAGGGATCCTTCGTTTCAGGAAAACATCAAATTCCGGGAGAAACAGCTGGTGATTCCCCAGATAGCTGGTAACTTCTAATGAAGCGGAGAAGAAAGTGATGGGCTGGTGCTAGGGGGCTGCTGGCGGCGGCGCGGGCGTGTCTTTGCAAGATTGGCTGCAGTTTTGGGTGCTGTTAGGGGCGCTGTGTGAGGCGCTGGTGACGGCGCGGGCGCATTTTTGCGAGATTGACGGGCGGGTGCATCCTCTGCGACCTCGTCCAGGCCCGGGGCTCGAGGCACCCAAAGCAGCCGGGGTCTGTGTGGCAGCCCTGTGCTTGAGCATCTCCTTCAGCAGCTCCCGGATTCATTCCCTTCGATCCCTCACTCCATTACCAAGCTGCTGGGAGGCACCTCCGAGAGCGAGATGGTAGAGCTGTTCCCATGAGGCCACCGTGGTGAGGATCATGGAGGCCTACATCCCGATGAAACTCCAATGCTGACAGGACAAGGTGCAAAACCTCCGCAGAGGCCGGTCAGGCCTAGGAGCGTGGCACCTTTGCGGCCGGCCCCTTGGAGAGACGGACTATGAGCGGATGCGGGGGAAGGCGCAGGAGATGGACGTCAACCAGGCCATCCGGCATGCAAGAGGTCCCCAGCTCGGAGATCAGGAGTGCGGGGCGGACCGCATTTGAGGGACCTCTCCGCCAGTCCTGCTTGGAGGGGGCCGGGGGGGCCACCCTGGAAGCCATGAACAAGGCGACCGCATCCCTGGAGGAGGCGAAGGAGGCGAAGAAGAGCATCCAGGCGGCGGGGACCAAGTGGATGGATCGTGGTCTTGTCCTCGCTTATCACGTTCTCGGTGTCCGTGTCCATGTCCTGGTCCGGCGAGGGGCCCGTGCGCGGCCTTTCCCCACCGTCCGGGAGGTCCCTTCCGGCTTCGGAGTACTCGCCTCCATCGCAGGTGCATCTGCCATCGGCGTGTCCGCTTCCACCCCGGGGCACGAGGCACTCGTAGGCAGAGCGGAAGTCCTGAAGCTCCAGCATCTGGGTTCTGAGGTCCAAGGGCTGGGTGCTGGGGTCCATCGCCCGGACCTCAAGGGCCAAGCGGGCCTCGGTGCGCCGCGGTGCTTGCTTCCGAGTGGGACATGTTCGAAGAACGAGTGGAGGGGATTGGACATCTTTCTCGCCAAAGAATAGGGGCAAGCTTGAGCCAAAATGGAAGGCCATTTTGGCTCATGTTATTGATTTATCAAATGGTACCGCTACGCTCTTCCATTAGAAACAAAATTGTCACCCCAAACAAAATCGTCTTCCCAAGTGACAATTTTAGTCCAGGGAGTGACTTCAACAGCCGTTCGCTTTTCCATGGGAGAGGGGGTGGGGGGTGGGGCGTGGTTTTTGCCGGCCTAGGCGCCGCTGGATTTCAGCGATGATCTCGGAGCCTGGCGCGCGCGGCACCCCGAACTGAACCACCTAGAGAGCCAAGTTGCGATTGTTTTTTTTGTCATGGTGGCTGGTTTTTGGGGTAAAGTGCATGAAAAAAAGCAGCAACTGGCGATCCAGGCATCCCCTGCCCCCCCTCCCTCCCCATCCACATCCGATCTGCAACGGGCTACCTAACCTTTCGTGGCAAAACGCCAATCGGAAGGGCTCTGGTTCGTTCCCAACAAAACCGTTTGATTCCCTATCGAACCAGCAAGAAGTATTGGCTCGAATTCTTGAAGTGAGGTTCCGCAACTGCGATTCAGGTGGTTTCCCCCCCCCCCCCCCCCGCAGCCACTCGCCGGCAGCGCTGGGTGTTCGCTCCAACTGCGCCATCATCTGAAAGTTGAGCTTCCACTTGACCTTTTCGCCCTCGGAGCGGCCAAATGCGAGCGAGCCAATGTGTTCGCAAAGTCAACCGTATCCCGGGCGTCTCCAGCGGAAACAAGCTCACGCGCAGTGAAGCTGGCATGGCCATGGGTCAAAATCCAAATCGTACCCCCGGTGAACATCCCAATCCCCGCTAAACTAGGTTCTAAAATGGGTGGTGCACCGAAACCCCACAATGGGATCCCAAAACGGTTTTGACCACCACAGCCATCTAAAAAAGAAAACACACACACACACACACTCACTCACTCACTCACTCACTCACTCCCTCCCTGACTCATTCACTCACTCACCCACTCGCACACACGGACACCCTGGCTGCACCAGCACCATGCATATCTTGGGCACCCCGCCTCCGGCTGCCACGCCTGCGTGGATACTGCCACTAGAGGCTCCTCTTTTGGGAGCCGAAGGCCCGTTGCATACCCCGGGCTGGGCTTCTTTTTTTTGGGGGGGGGAATTGGCAAAAAGACGCCGAAAAAGTTGGATCGCCTCATCGTGGGCGTCCGTTTGGACCCCTTGGTGGGGGGTGCCTTTCGTAACCAGGAGACAGGTAAAAAAGCCTTCTTGCACTTCCAGGGTCTTACCCCTTAGAACTCCAAGCCCTGGGGAAGTGTTCATCTTTCACAGACATATAGCCCATGTTACCCCCAAAAAGTGTTTTTAAGAGGTAAGTGGTAGTTGGTGGGAGGGTATACCCCTTTTTGGGGGTTGCAAGAAGACGCCAAATTGGACCCTCACTTCATTTTGCGGCTGCCCCTTTTAAAGGCCACAGAGAAGCACCAGACTGCAGATACTGGCTTGGAATGCTCGCGACTCGACGCAAACATCGGCAAGCTACTCTCTTGAGCAGGAGGGAGTTGGAGGGTGGCTGCAATTACTCCGTCCCAGCGCCTCAACCGTGCCAGTGCGCTGGCTCTTGATGTTGCCTCGGCATCCAAAACCGCAGCATCGGAGGATGCGGTTCCAAAGATGCAGAATCTTGGAGTTCTAGACGCAAACATGAAGATATCGGACTGGTAGAATGGTTGTCACAGCAAAAGCCAACCCGTCAGCTTGTACCAAAACAAAACCAACCGCGATTTGAATCATATTTTCCAGTCTTCTTTTGGCCCCCCCCCCCACCCTGAATGGTCACGCTCAGTCAAGAAGGTAGCACAGTGGGACTGTAGAAGCGCGATTGGATCGAGACCCAATGCCGTCGGCCATCAAGACTCCAACATCTCCCACCAAATGCGGTCATGTTCCTCCTGCTGGTGCGATAGGTAGGGAATGTGGACCCAGGAATTGGTCCCCTTAAAAGGAAACCACAAGGGATAGTTTATGGGGGCCATTCCATTTCTCATTCCCTGTTGAGCACCCGCAAGTCCTGGTTCCCCGTTTTTGGAGCCCTTACAATCCTCCAATTGCTGATGTCCCCAGGAAAAAATGAAATTACACCAGCATAGACCCCAGATAGAGAACAAAAGAGGCGGATGATTGCACACCAGCACCTCTAACAGCACCCCCAGAGCACACGGCACCAAAAATGCACCCGCACTGCTCCAACAGCACCCCAAACAGCGTCCCCAAACAGCACCTCCAACAGCACCCCAAAACTGCGCCGGCACCGTCACCTGCATACCCCCCTAGCACCCAGCTCTCAATCTCGCAAATCACTTTCCCCTCTTTGTTAGAAGTTACAAAAAACCCAATAGCTCTCAGCTATCTGTGGAAATACGTTCAGTAGTGATAGATTCTTTCTATAATCAGGACGGAAAATACGAAAAAATATGCAGTTCAGCCAATGAAAGCAATGCTTGGCTTCGTTTGGCAACGCGGCTTGCGCTGTAATCGAGCGCAAAGGTCCGTCGGCAGAAGCTAGCAGAACAGCTTTACTCTGGAAACAGTTCGAACCTCAAAGGCTGATGGTATAGGTCCATATATGAACCAATGGCCATGTTGGACCCTTTCAGGGCTGATTTCCCATGCCTCAGCCACAACTAAGGGTTAATTCAACCATATGACCTCGGGGTTCATGCGGATTTAACAGGAAAAAACAAGAACAAGTATGCAGACAGCCTTTTAGAGCCTACAGCAAATCAGGACACATATGCGCACTTCTGGGTGTGGGGGTTTGGTTGAGCAGGCCTCCGGAGCACTTCACACACGTGCGTGAGCTGGAGTTGTCAGTACTTGCCGTGTGGCCAAGTTCTTGGTTTCCATTTGCTGGCTTTGGAGAGCAAAAACTTTTTTTGCTCAGCTCCGCCCGCATGGTATGCTGCGGATGCTTCTATCAACCCCTACGCCCAACTCGCTTCGTGTGTTCAATATGCGGTCTCAGCGTGCCTTTTCCGTACACAACTTGCAAAGGGGCCAGGCCAGCTGAGCCAATCGTATGTCCTAGAGTGATTTGTCGCGTCTTCACGCAGGTTCGGAAAATTCCGCACAAACGCTTCTGCCGATTATAAAGCCGTGTCGAGTCTGCGTTCTTTTCTGAACAGTACCACCTGTCAGCAAGGCACCGTGGAAGGTCGCGGCATCGTTTTCTGGGAACCGTGGACACGTGGAGAACTTGATTCGGGACTGTGTTTGGTATTTAAGCGCTTGTTCAGATCGAATTCCATCTTGATGTTGTGCAATGTCCGAATAATAGACATTGGTACATATATATATAATAATATGTGTATATATATCCGCCGACATTGCTCGGCGTGTCGGATACCAAAGAGAGGACTATTGGATACCTAAGAGAGGATAGAGGATAACCCCCCCCTTAGTCCCCCCCCGGGACACGTCAAATACGCATGGTTTTTCGGTCGCCTACATACATACATACATACATACATACATACATACATACATACATACATACATACATACATACATACATACATACATACATACATTACATTACATACATACATACATTACATTACATACATTACATAC
>CAUJNA010000736.1:27500-75000 GCA_963377175.1 Effrenium voratum | reverse complement strand
AGAAAGTGAGAGTGAGGTTAGTTCCTGTGTTCTAAGTGAGATGTCCACAAGTCGACGCGCCGCGCGCCACGCACACTGCTTGAGCTGCTGATTTCTTTGGTCTCAATCCATATCCGTAGTGGCTCTCCTGCACCCATCATGAGTTTGAATCCTCTTTCTGATCAGACCTCCAAGAGTTTTTAAAACAACATGGAGGAGCGCAGGCCCACGGTTATTTTTGCCTTTTGGTAGCGCCTGATCCTTTTTGGTAAAGGGACACAACGAGCTTCAAGCTGGGCAAGTGTCCTCCTCTAGAATGTCGTCGGATATTTCAAGAATGGTGTGAGAGGCAGGGAATGCGGGAATGAACTGGGTCCCCTTTTGAGGAAACCACAAGGATGGTTTATATGGTCAGTCCAAACCTCATTGCCTGCTGAGCACCAGAGAGTCTTGCTGTGTTCATGATTTCCGCGCAGATAACCTTGTTCAATTCTTCCACAGTGAAGTTTCTGGCTGTCGCAATGTTGTCCGCAGTGTACAACCCTGTCCCTTCATACGCTACTACAATATTGTTTTGCATTGGCAGCGCCCATTGCGCTTCTGCAAAATAGTTTGGCGGCCTCTATCGCGAATTCTGACTATTGTATGAGTTCACCTCCATTGAACTTTGCACGTTTTGGCGGAAACCATTCTTGCCGGTTTCAGACCATCCCAGTTGTAACCTTGCGCGGCTGCCTACTGTAGCTGTCTGAGTAGCATGTCCTGTCCAGTCTTTCGCAACCTTTTATTTGTTGTGCAAGTGTTTTTGCCTTTTCAACATTCGCTTCTTGCTTGGCTTGGTGTGTCTCCTCCATCAGGCTCCACGCTGCCGTCAAAAAATGTTTTGACTGGAACTCCGTTCAAGGTCTGAACACTTCCCCCACGTCCCCGGCGCTTCTGCTAGTTTTCCCTTCATGGCGACAACAACTAGTGCATCTCAATCGATGGTATACTGAAAAGTATCTACACTGGCAATCCTGATTGTCCACCTGCCATTGACAAGGATGTGATTAATTGCGTGTTCACCTCAGCAAAGCTAGTAGCGGTCGGGACACGTCGCAAGCTGTGGGGTCGGTTTGCAGGACCATTGGTCGGTAAAAGTGTATGATCTAGGCATAGTTAAACAGGGATCCTTACATTATACACCTGAACATTGCCTTGTAAATGGTGGTTTCCCTTGATTTTTTGGTGGAAAAAGCCATGTTTCAAGTGGTTGCAAAATGAGATCCTTTTAAAGAGCCCTGACAAACCTGCGACACCTCAAACCTGACGATCCTAAGAATTACTACCCAAACCCACAGAATTCGATGAGGTATCTGCACCTTCTTGAGACTCTCCCTTTTCGGGAAACCGGGCAACCAAAACCCGAGCCTTCGCGGCTCTAGCCAACTGGGGCTCTGGCGCCGCTTTCGAAAGAGTTTGTAGAGCTTTCTCACTCGCTCCTCGCACACTGACCATGAAAACCCATCGGGAACACGGGGCTCATCCCAAAATCCCCTGCTTTACAAGGGAAGCCTCTACCTAGATCAGCTGAGTCATCAAAACCATTGGGATCGGATTAAAATGCTCGGGAGCCGCACCGATTTCTGGCGATGTATCCGGGTCACAGGGCCGGGCGGATCGATCCGAAACCCAAACCTCCCTTCCCCAATCCCCCCCATCCCCAATCCAAGAGCTTTCACGCAGTGCTGGGTTCAAGTCAAAAAACCTTGGGCTAAGAAGCCTGGCGCCTCAATGAGAGACCAGACAAGCATCACCTCGCCTGCAACTCATCATGGCTCTTCAAGATGGAGGTCCGGAACCTCAGCGTCACTGCTTCCCAACGTGACACAAATGGCTGTGGTGGTCAAAACCCTGGTGAACATCAAAATAGGTGGCATATGGATGTTCATCCACCCCAAAATGGGATCGCCATAGGTTATGCCCATGGCCACATACATCCTTCGCTCTGGTGAGATGGAAAAAGCAGTTCTCTCGAAGACTCAAGGCTGCAGTCGCCCTGGATCACGTCTCCAAATGTCGCAGCCTTGAGTTTGCACTGCTCGTACCCTAAGCTCGTTTTGAGATTCCCCAAGCCCCGGCCCAACCACGCTTTGACCCCTGCGAAAAGATCACTTTGTGCCAGGGAACATACATGAAACGGTTTTCCGAGAAAAAAAAAAAAAAAGTGAAGTCTGGCCATGCCCCATCCTCCGCTTGGCTTTCCCCGAGGCCTAGGGCCCCAGGACTTTGGGACCCAAGCGTCGACCAGTCCAGCAAGTTCACCGCGGCGCCGGGTCTGAGCCGGCCTCAGATCCAAAGAGGGACTTGCAAAAACATCCTTGGCCTTTGGGAGTGGTTGTTTTGAACCAACCAGAGGGGCTATGCTTTCCAAAAAGGCAGAGGTCAAACAGTATAGTTCGCCCTTTTTTGGGCGGTGGGGCTTGCGACTTCTCCTTAAACTACCCCTAACATGGTACCCTCAAAACAACATGAACGAAACTAGCTGAATCCAGGCCAGCACCAACGCCAGACCCAAAGCAACACCCAAAGCCCGAAAAAAAAGCACTCCAAAAAAGCACCGTGCCCAAGAACACCCATGCTTTCTTGCATAATCCAACAGTGTTCTGCAAATACCTCTTTCTCCAGTTGGTCCAGTTGGAAAGAAAAGGCCGGCTGGCATCATGTTGCTTGCCACCCTCTCACATGGCACACACACACACACCTTGGCTACAGGCCCGCAGGAAAACCACCGATGCTACAGTGCAAGCGTGCACAGTGCTTGCTTGGAGCCTGTCTCACTCGCGCGCTTTCTCCAGTGTCATTTCAGCGGATTCAACTCGCGGAACGTAAGCGAATCCTTGGTCTCCGATTGGCCTCTCGAGTGCCGACTGACCATGACTCACGAGGCCTCTGCCAAAGGGTTGCGCGTTGTCCCATCCGTAGCAGCATTCTTGTGCTTCGAGCCCGGATTTAAAAGACCTCAAAGATCAAGGCCAACGTGTGTCCATTGGCCATCTGAATCTGTAAGGGGGCCCCTGTGGCAAAGGCCTTTTCTGAACTTTCCGGGGTGGAAGATGACAGAAAGCTCGCAGTTCCCCAGAAAGCCAGGCCATGCAGACGACAAGCCTGCAACTGCCCAGCGTGGAATCCCTGCGACCGCAGCGCGAAAAGGACATGGGCGCCAACCCATATCCCCACGCTTGCTGCACGGTCGTATGACTCTGGCTTCGAATTCATAGGAATTCAGGTTGGCTCCCGCATTCGCCAACCCAATCCATGGCCGGTCCGGAGCGGCTGCGGTTTGCGCCTGAGAGGAATTCTCTCTCCGCCGGCCTGGCCTGGTGCCGACATTGGCAATTGAAACATAGCCTTTGCAAGATCTGAGGCCGGAGCCCGACCCGAAACTTGATCAATTACAAGGCTGGCGAGCCAGGGGGCTTCAAACCTCCTGGCTGGCCTGGTCGACAGACCATTCTGTGCCACAGATTCAGCTGGCCAAAGGATGCAAAATAACTTCGTGCAAGGAAAACAGCGTCTGCGCCCAGTGTTCATGTCAACCTGGCAGCCTTGGAAATCACGGGATTTCCCGCAAGTGCGGGGCCATGGTGTGCAGGATGGGCAACAGCTGGCTGGACTCTGTCAAAGGGGAAGTTTATAAATCTGTCAAGTGCCACTGATTTTTGACGAGAGCGTGCCACATATGTTTTGCTCCAGGCCAACACAACACCCAACAATGTGCAGAAACGGGCTCGCTCTCGTACAACACTGAAATCATATAGGCAAGCACTTAAAGGTGTTATGCCGACATGCGCTTTCGGTGAGTATGAGTTTTGCTCAATCCGCACGACATGGCCGCAATGCAGGAGGAACGACCCACAAATGGGGGGGCCACCATCACCTTTCCAGTGCCGGGCATGACGCGCCAGAATTTGAAGTCACTCCCTGACCGGTAGGCAATGGCTGGTGCGAATTCATTTGGACAAAACATGCAAGCCAACACACGCCTCGACAGTCTCTCGGTCGAAAGCGGCAAGCGAATTACTCTCGTCTTTGCCTGTCAATCCAGGAGTTTCCTGATTGACACCCGTGCTCGCGCGCTTTTCCTGAGCTTCACGGACTGCATCAAATCGTGCCCAATTTGCAAAATGTGCGAAGCCCCTGCCACATGTGCATGTGTGTGTATATATATATATATATATATATACATATATATATATATATACATATATATATATATATATGTATATATACGAGACGCCACTCATATATACATTGATACAATCTGCCTCGCTCTCTCTCTCTCTCTCTACACACATATACATATACATGGCAGAATGTGCCATATATATATATATAGATACATATAGCGGCCTACATTCCCAGAATGCTACTTCCCCCATGGATCAAAGCAAGCTTTTGGATGCACGCATTGCTTTGCATCGAAGCTGTTCACATTTCAGTCACAATCAAAGCCCGGTATTAAAATGGTCTACCTAGAACCATGTAAAGAATCAAGAACGCGGGCTGGGACTAACCTTCATCTACCCGGGTTTAGATTGTGGCTCATTTCCCCTTGAACAACTCTGACGAGCGTCACTTCGTCCTCCGCCATCTTCACCAGCGTCTTGTCCCTTTCCTCGACGCTCTTGGCACCCAAAAGCCTTGCAGCGCCGCTCGCGAACTTTTGTGCGTGCGTTGTGCTTCAAACGATTCGGAAGGAGAGTATCCGCACTGCCCACAGGGCGCTCTGTATCTCCTCTTTCAACATCACCCCAAAAGAAGGCTCACTCTAAATTGGACGTTTAAACTAACCCAAAGGGGAAACTGTGATTGGCGGTGGCACGGTGGGGAGGGCAATTTTGGAACTGCGCGACTCACGATCATGCCCGTTCTGCTCCCTCAGCCTCTCCAATTCATCAACTGGAAGTCCTTGCTTTTACACGAAATCCTTGTTTGGGTTGGGTATTTAGCCACTTTCCCGTCAACTTCGGATTAATCCTCAGGGCGTGCTTATGAGGGGCGGTCCCCCCTGTTAGTCTTGCTGCTCTATTTCAGAGGGTCCTCTGGTGTCCTGCAGATTACCACGAGGTTCGAATGTCCCGCCTCTGAGCTGTTTCAAAACTCAGATCCCAGCGGCCATGAGAAAAAAAGAACAAAAAAACACATCCTTTTTTGCAGGTCGAGTCTACAAAGAAATCCTTACCCAAAAGAAAAAGGGAAAGAAAAAAAAACGGGGCACCACTTTTGCAACAGAGAAAACACTCGCCTCGCAAAGGGGTCGAAGAACTCCGTCTCGAACTTGGGACCGGTCGGGCCTGCGAGCGAGCGAGAGTTTTTCGGTGCCGAGCGCCTGTTGTTTGGCGGGATCTGGAGGGAAAAGCCTGTCTCGGAACTAGCCCCAAACCAACTGGGACAGTTGGGATATAACCCATCGTGTTGTTGCTGTTGTTTGTTTGTTGTTGTTTTTTTCCGGGGTTGTCTCAAAGGAACTGGGCTTCGGATTCCTTTTGGTGTCCCTTGACAAACCCATTTGCCAATCTGCAGCCTTGTCTTGTCACATAGTATGGAACATGGGCTCGTGAAGCCAAACGTTGACACTTCGCTGGCCATCTCAACCATGTTGATTGTGCGAACGTGGTTCATCCCCATGACTACTTTATCACTCTGAAGCAGGTGCCCACAGAGACTGGCCCTACCTCATTTCCCGCAACCATGTTGCATGGCTCCCCTCGCAAGCGATCGGGACCCCAAAGGGTCCCTACTGACAAATGATCTTCCACAACGAGCCACTTGGACATTTGTCCAAGTTCCCAGCCGCCAGTTGCACTGAAACCTGAGCTCAGCGCTGTTCAAGCGAGTGACCACCTGCCAAGTTGCAAGACCCCCTCTCAGTCTCGGGTCTCGGGGGGCAAAAAATCTATCTGGCCTACTGGGGCCCCTGCTGATCTAGCGCCTGGAAAGGGGATCTGTTGACCCCCAAACCTTTGGACAACGGCCCTCCCCACTTGGCTGCGAGCACGGATTGCTCATGTGGGGCATGAGTGTACGTGAGTCGGGCCCTCCACGCTCACCGGGGCGCAAAGCCGCGGGCCTGTTACATAAACGTGTCTAGTATTTGGGCTGTCTCCAAACACCCCGCACGGGGCGGTATCCCCTTTGCATAATTTGTCTCAAGACCCTTAAAAAGGGCACCCTGGACAAAAGACACATCTGTAGCCTCCTTTCTGTTGGCACAAATCCAGTCGAGACTGTTCAATTTGGGCGTACATCGCGCTGGAAAGCTTGTGAGCCAAGTTAAGTTGAGCAAAGAGTCCACCTGGGAGACAGTCCATGTTTCTCCCTCCCGAACGGACCGGGATACTCACCGACCAAACTGCACCCCAAGTTGTGTCTCGAAGGCTCTTTGTTGGGTCTCTTATTGGGTCTCTTGGCTTTGCTGCCCACGGGGTGAGTTCTCAACGGATAGCCCTGGGCTCCCCGATCCGAGCCGCCTCTAGGAGTTGTGGCGGCATCTGCTGCAAGGCTTCAGCCGCTGTGATGCCATTGCCTCCCAACTTCCCGCCAAACCACTACCCCCAACACACATAAAATTGCGGAAGAAGAAAACACCTTGTAGTATACAGTCAGTGGCCACTACAAATACATACATATATATATATATATACCCCCCCCCCCCCATTTTCCCAGAACAGCTTCAGTTTGGGGGGGTCACCATCCTGGAAGGTTCTGTCATAGTCCACTGCCACCAAACGCCATTGCGGAAAGGGCTGAGGTCTTATATTTGCCAGCTGCGGAGAAAAAAAAAGGGGGAAGAAAAGAAACGGCTGCCTGGAAAGCACGATTTGATGGTTTGCAAACGTGCTTTTTTGCTGAGGCTGCTGAAGCTGTATGAGGACGAGGCAAGCTGAATTTCCTGGTTGGTCGTCCAGTGATTGGCATTCAGAGTTTGGTCAACAAAAATACAGACTTGTCAACAAACAAATGGCAACTGTCATAGACAAAGCGAGTGAATGCCGACTCCGTACCTGGCAAGAGTATTTTTACATGAAACCTTTCAATAATGCGTTCGCCACTTGGTATGCAATCATTGAACAGTTCACCACATGTTGAACGGGGCAAAGCTGACTTGGCAGCGCAACTTCATCGCCAAAAGAACTAGATTGATCTCATTCAACTCCAAATGATATCAAACATCTTTATCCCCCGCACCCCCCTCTTCTCCCCACACGGCCTTTCTTCTTTTCGGCCTGATAGCAGGTCAGCGCACTGGCGAAGTGGTTGCAAAAAAAAGTCGGTCACTCCTGAGGTGTGAAAGTTGTCAACTGAAGGCACCGCAAAATGAAAGCTCAGACAAAATCCCATCCTCGCTCCAGCCTGCAGCCATGCATTCACTGCCTCGGCTTTGGCAAATGCATGGCTTCCATATGCCCCAATGCCATGTCAACAAAAAAACAACATCACTGTGCGCGCGTTTTCTGTGGCAATGCAGCGAGCATCCGTTGGAATACGCGGATCTGATTTTGCATGCGAGGTGTCGGATCTGGGGTTCGGCGCATTTCTATCCGCCGGAGGAAGTGCAAAGCTCTTGCCAACTCTCACGGAAGCTTCTGGAACTGGGTGCGGAACGGTCAAAACCAGGCAGCCAAAATCAAGCCATGGCAAACGGCAAGGACAGACTCAAACCTGCAGCCGGATTCCTGGTGGTTATTTTTTTTGACCCGAACCCAACATGGTGCTCGGTTTTCTTTCTTTGCTGGGAAGCTATACGCATGTAGGACATGGACCCACACCGCTGTTGAGAGACAAGCTGAGAAACCCCATAAGCACATAAGCATAGGTGTCCTTTTTGGGAAAATAGATGGGTTTCCCTGGTCAGTGGAATCAAACCAACCTAAACCAGTGCCATCTATTTCTAGCCAGAATCACCTCAAAAGGACGCCTATGCCCACAAGGCCATAAGAAGCCATGTTTTTCTCTTAGCCAACATGACTAACTCTCCCGCTGTTTCCAACGACGAAATGTTGCCCGAGAAAACAAGAAAACACTTTGTTGAGGGTAACCCCTTTTGGTGGCTTTAGGGGAAAGAAATGAAGGAACCCCCCACTTTGGGGGGGTCCCAAAAAAATGACACGCCCTGGCTTCTGAAGCGGAGCACGTTCCTAAGGGCTGCAGTCGTCAAGCCAGCGTTTGGTTGCGGCTGAAAATCGGAGACCTCCAAAAATCCGAAAATGGGAAGGTTCTCCCTTGGGCCTTCCCCATAGAGCAACCCTCCAAACAGGACATACCCAGCCCGGACCTCCCAAATCGCCTTCGTGCTGCCAAGGGTCTGTTCCCACGCGCGCGTGCTCCCGGTGCGCCTGGACTTTCATTCGCATCCTGTACCAACCTTAGAGGATCGCAGCCTGCTAGCAAGATTATACATACAATCATCTATGTACATGTGTGTGTATATATATATATATATATATGTACATGTGTGTATATATATATATATATATATGTGTATCTATATATATATATATATATTAATTGTATATGTAAGAACATGCAACATATATATATATATATTAGATGGTCTACTTAACATGTCAATGTACTCTGTGTTTCATTGAGAGCCGGGGCTGGTGTGAAAGCCTGAAGCTGGCTGCACAAGCCTCGTGGGTCATACTCACAACCAAGTTCACCTACTCAAAGAGTCTACCCAAAGCCGTTTTTGGAGAATGAGCGGCCGGATTTGGCCCCCATGCGGCTGTCCCCACCGCTCCCCTCGTATGGTTTTGACCTCGGTCATGAACTGTTCGAGGGGAACCCTCTGAAAAGTCACCGGTGCACATGAATCCCCACCCAAACAAAATTTGATGTCCACCAAAAAGGGTCTCCATGTTCAAAAACTTCAAGCCCAAAAGAATACAGTTCCACCTTGTGAAACTCTTCGCCGCAACCCCTCAACCCCCCGGCCCATTTCTCGCCCAGGCGCTTTCCACCAAGCGCCAGGCAGGGCAGCGCGCAATCTGCACCGCGGCGTGCGGCTCCAGACTGCGCAAGCCGCAAAAGGCAAGGCGTGGGGCCGTGAAAAAACCGGGGCGTGTCTGAGTTCTTGCCACCTGGCGGTAAAGCTTTGGTGTTGGCGCAAAAAACGCACCATGTTTTTGTTGTTGGGCAACTTCAAGAGGCGGCTTGCCAGCTTTGGGGAAGGGGAAACCAGCCATGATGGTTTCAAACCAACAGGTTTTTGAATCCCGTTCCCTATAGTAGGAATCCGACTGGGATTGGTCTTTAAAGGCAAGCCAGAAGGATACATTTTAGGAGAGCCGGACTTGGCTCGGTGAAGTTGGCGGATTGGTTTTCTGGTGTGGAGGTTGTTTCAAAGGGTTCCGATTGGTTTCGCAGGGGCGGCGCTATTTTCGGAATGGAATTCCAGCCAGCCCCATGGGTGGCTTTCCGGCTTAGGTGTCCTCGTAAAGCCATGCAACAAGTGTACCCTCAAAAAAGGACACACCATGGCGCACCAATGTCAAAATAGGGGACCCACGAATGCGGGATTTCCTATTGGTGGAAAGATCATCCCTCCCCCCCCCCCAAAAAAAAGAAACGGCTTGGCACCCCACATGGACATATTTCACTTCTGAGGTTAATTGTTTTTGGGGTACGGCTTTCTTGTTTCCCCTGGCCTCGAAAGGTGCTGGCGTGCCAAGCTCTATGCTTTTCTGAGCGCACCACCTTGTGACCACCCCCATTTGGCGCACAATCTGCTAGGGATGGTGCCCATGCTGCCAGACAAGCATTCCTCGAACTCATTCGCATGCTCAAAACAAAAGATCCAGTTGCCCACACGCACAACGTTCCGTTTGAAGGGGACCATCTCCCTGGCAGGTTCCATGTGAATTGGTGGGAGGGTGCATACTCACTGGCTGAGTGGATGGCCCATAAAAAGTCCAAACTTTATATTTACCACTAAAATGGTCTTCCCAAAAAGATTAAAGCTCATGAACTCAGGAAGTCAGCATATGTCAAGCAAAGCCCTAGATTTCAACCTCTTGTCTCATCAAAGCGCACACCGAGCCGATGGGCCTAGGCTCGGACAACTCCACAGAGAGGACCCGCAGCTCCTCCCAGAGATTCGAGAGCCTCGGCGGCGATGGCCGATGTTTGTGTGGCTCGGTACCTGTGCCACTCACATCTGAAAGGGAAACCAGAAGGAAAACCCACCATTTTTGTGTGCGTTTCTCTTTTTTTTGGGGGGGGGAGGTGCCGGAGGTTTCTATTTTGACACATGACATGATCCCCACAGGCACCTCAAAGCTCAAACGCGGCCTCGATTTCGCCCTGGAGGGCTCAAGGACTGTCGCTTAAAATCCGTTGGTCAGCGGGCAAATGGTCCATGTCGGCAGGCTCGTGTGCGATCCGTCCCTGAAACCCGGCCAGTAAAACGACCCAAAGAGGGCACCCTCAAGAAAGACACACCCAGCTGAAAGCTTGTCACACCCTTGCCAATGCTCAGGTCTACCTTAAACTACCTGCCCGAGACCCCCGATTTGTTTTTTACGGCGCACGCCCTTCGCAGTTCGAGTCCAGCAGCGCATCAACCGTCTGCGGAGGAAGAGGCTGCTGTGGATCCTCATCCTGAGATGTGTTGATTGAGACTGCGCTGGAATCAAAGGCGCTCCCCTGAAGAAGTGAAACCCGAAGAAGGCAGGCCACAAAAGGAGATTCATCGAAAAAGGAGGTGGGTGTGGGTCAAAATTAAACCACCAGGAAACCGCGGGTTCTAAATCAAGTGTCCATGTACCATAATTCCATTTTGGGTACATATTTTTGACCGACAGCCATGTGTTTTTAGGCTTGCAGATTGAGCTGGATTGTAAGGCCCGCTTAAATTGATGGCAAGCTGCGGGCAAGATGTCTGCCTCGACCTTGAGGTAGCCAACCTTTTCCTGCACAACTCTGCGCATCCAAACGTCTGACTCGTGGACTAAACTCAACAGGAGGTGTCTCACTTGAGGAAGGGGTGAACGAAAGCTAGCAACTGTTGTGAGACGGGTCGGAAACAGAATAGATTCCAAAGGTTGCTTGCGCGCCATGAGAGGCGCCGCAAAGATCCTCAAGAGGCTACACGCAAACTGACATGGTGGCCCGGCAAACCGTGAAAAATAAGAATAACGAGAAGGTGTCTCATGCCGTCTTACAGCATGTCTGGGTTCTGCATGTTGCTTGCGCACAGCTTCCTGCAAGGTACCTTCCTGAGAAGATTGAGGAAGACCACGCAGACCGGATTCCCAGCAAATGTGTTTCTGGGTCCAAGTCAACCCTTGAGAGGGGGAGGGTGGAGCAGGGGGATTCGAGCCCGGGAAGGGGGGGGGGTGTCTAAATATTTGATCCTCATTCTTTCTGCTTTTCAGCCCCTTACCTTGCTTACGCAAGGAGAAACTTCAGCCAACTAAAGCTGGCTTTCGTGAATAAGGGGAGTAAAAATGGGGGGAGCTTCCCTCCAACCCAAAAGGGTCCATTTGAGAAACCGTCCCTTAGTTCCCTATCCAAAACCATCCCTACCCTCAAAGAAAAGCGGTTGACGGGCATGATGTGCCTCTTTTTCTTTCGGTGACGGCAAACAAAAATCGCAGCGGTTGATTCCACATTCTTGTGCAAGCCTTTCTTAATTCTTTCCAGGCATTTTTGGCTTCCCTTTAAACCAAGGCCATTCCCAAATGGTCGGCTGAAGAAGGGTTGACCGTTTTGAGGGGCTCCAAGCTCCCTTGCAATTTGCCCAAATCCTTTTCTGAAAAAACGGAAGCCTTCATCAGCACGCAGGCTCCTTAAACATCACCCCAAAAGGAAACTCATAATAAATGTCGCCAACCAAAAGGCGACAATTATATTGGGGGGGTCGTCGTCTTTTGAGGATATGCCTTGTTTGGTGATTTTCAATATAAGGACAACCCACCATTTTGGGGTCCAAACTAGGTCCAGTCGAGAGGCTAGAATAAGGGCAGCCAACTTTTTTCGGCAGCCTAGGGGAACGAGAAAGGGCACCTAGCTGGGGGACCAACCTAACAACAGACACACCCAAAAAGTGGTTAAGAAGGGCACCTAGCTGGGGGACCTAGTAAAGACAACCCACCATTTTGGTGCCCAACCTAAGTTTTGGGGTCCAACCTACAACCCAAAAAAGATTGCAAAAAAAAAACACCTAGCTGATAAACCTAGTAAAAACAGACACACACACACACACATACACACAAAAACGGGAACCTTCCTTCATGATTTTCGCCCCGTCCTGCTTCGCATCGAGCTCAAAGAGCGCTGAGGGGTTCAGCAGCCGCTGGATCTTGGCGCGGCCCACCACCCGGTGCTTCGCCACGTACCTCGGCGCTCCGCGCTCCGCGCTCCGCTCGGCGCCCGAAAACGTCATTTCTTGGCCGGAAGTAGGACCCCCGGCACAAAAGAAAAGGCCTGGTTAGAGGAAAACAAAGGGGACAGAAAAAAAGCAAAAAATAAGAAAGGGGGGCTAATTCTGGGAAAGATTTGGGCTTGAGAGGAAACCAACAGGAAACCCACCAGTTGTTTGAGCTCCCCAGTTGATTCTTGACCCATACCAAATTTATTTTCGCTTGGGGCTTCCTCGCCTAAAGACCGTCAACCAAAAAGGGCCCCCTTTTTCAACGCGCATGGTTCCTTTTGCGAGACGGGGAGCCATCTTGACCTTGCCGTTGATTTTGGAGGGAAACCCAGAGGAAACCATTGGATAGCCTCGTCTTGGTGTAAAGAGAAAGCCGGAAGGTCAACCCTTTTTTTCTTCAGGGAGGGGGAAGCCAAAAGGGGAAAGCAAAGGACAAAATGGGTCTGTCGTCTTTTTGTTTGAGGATCCTCTTTTTGGTGGCTTTAAAGGGCAACCAAGAGAAAACCAGGGTCCCAAAAAACGCAACCAACTATGTACAGGGAAACCAAAAGAAAAAAGCACATTTGTTCTTCCAGTCTATGTGGGGTTCGGTCAAGCATTCTACTCTATGGTATGTCTGGGAGGGTCATGGAAATCAAATGATTCGGCGATGGCCTGGATACACCCACGAAGCACAAATTCCAGTGTCAGTTGGTGACGATATATTGACCGCGGCTCATATGAGTTTGTCTCTAAGTGGTTAGAACATGGGTGCCCTCCTCCTGGTCCTCAAAAACCATCCCAACAATGGCGCCCTCGCAACAGACACCCCACATTTCTGGGCCAGAACCAATAAGAGGGCGTATTTGTGCACGCTTGTGCATATGTGTGTGTGTGTGTGTGGCGGGCTTCCCATCCAGCGATAGATCCCCTTTACAAGCAGCAAGCGGGGGAAAAACACACACACACACACAGACGCAAACGGCCGTGTTTTCTTTCTGGTTTCCCTTGCAGCCAACTTCCGGGTGCCCTCAAACGGTCGCCTCAAACGGCCCCACCGCCTCAAACGAACGCGCGACTCCCGCGGAGCCGCTTCACCAAGCCCTCCGTCTGCTCCGTCGCCTCGAACACCGAACCCCCGCGCCCGGTTCGAACCGCCGCTCCGTTTCGTGCGGCTGGAAGGGATCCTTCGGTAACTTCTACCCACCCAATTTTTGAGCCTCTTTCAAGGGAAAGCCAAAGGAAATCAAGCCCATTCAACACTTGAGTAGGGAAAGCAAAAGGAAATCAAGCCCTTCGACATTTGAGTGTCCCCAAATTTTGAACATTTTGAGACAGCCCCCTAGAGCAATACTGTGGGAGATGGCTTGTGCCCGACTTGGATGGTATAATGGGACAAAGCGCAAGTCCCAACTGGGCGCCGAAGTCCAAATGTCTGTTTCTGTCCACACACGCACGCAGGAACGCAGGCAACACACACACACACAAACCCCACACACACACACACACACACTCACCGGAAAAAGAAAAAAAAACACACACACACACACACACACACACCGCTGCCCCAGCTTCTCTGGCGTCATCATTACTACCAAAAGAATGCTCCTTTTAAGGCGACTTGGATCGAGCGGTTGAGGGTCTACACTCAGTGGAATGACATTGAGGAGGAGGGGCGTTGTGGAGGGTGGGCGAGTCGGTCTAGATGCGACATGGAATCTTCCTGTTCAGGTGGTGTGTGGGTGCCTCCTTAGAGGTGGTCCTTGCACTTCGCGGCCAACCGTCGATAGCGACAGTCTGCAATGTACAATGAGCCCCGTCCAAGATGCGTCGTCCCCCAAAAACAAGTCGTCGTGCCCATAGGTGTCCTTTTTGAGAACATAGGATGGCCCTGGTTGTTGATTGAACCACCAGGTAAACCAGGGCCTGAACTATGTAAATCCACCAAAAACCCGTCGCCAAAAATCCACCAGGGCCAAAAAAAAAAAAACGTCGTGCGCCTCTTCCAGGTCTTCGAGCTGCATCACCGCCGCCATGGAGTTCAATCGATACCTGCAGGATGCGGACTCCAGCGCGGCCCCGGCCCGCTTCGTGGGCTGACCCGTGGTCTGATCTCAACGTTCAACTTTTGGTGGGCGAAGAAGACATCCCCCCACTAACCCCCAAGAAACCGAAAACCTCAAGGGGCGCGGAAGGGACGCGGAAGGAACCGCAGTTTGAGGCGCACCCGTTTGGAGGTTGGTTCAGAGGGAAACAAAAAGACAACTACCTGTTTGGAGGGTTCCCCTGTTCTTGAGACAAACCTAAATTCGAGGACACCTTTTTCACGGCCTCCGCAAATAGCTTCGTTTGCCAGGTCAGCAAGCCATGGAATCATTGGGGCTATCAGCTAGCCAGCTTGTAGGCAGGTCGCAGATCATGGCGAAACCGTCTCAATCCGAATCAAGGGACCTGCGCTTCCGCCGAGCCCGTTTTTTTGCCTTACTACCGCGCCTCTCTGGGAGGTATCGCTCGCCTGCACGGGATTCAACGGTCAAATGAACCACGCTTGCCTAAAGTCGGTGGCACTCTCCGGCTGTTTGTCTGTCGGCCAGGGTTTTTGGGTAGAGCTCAGTCAATCAAAGGCAAGATTTAGACCAAGGGCGACATGGAGTGCATTTCTACAAAAAGGTCCCCGGGAATGACTGTATACAGCTGGCATGGACGAGGCACAGCTGCCTCACAACCAAATAAGTTCTTTCCTCTGATCGAAGGGTAGGTGCCCCCAATATTTAAGCCTATCAACAGAGACTATAGCACTGTGGTTCAATGCGAAAGCAGGTTAGGCGCACCCCGGCACGCCTGCATTGCAGGGAGGATGCGTTGGCACGTTTACCTGATGCAAAGCGGTGCCCGAAACAAGCCCCGTGTAAAATGTTGAGTCGACCTCGGTGCTTCATACTGCATGATCAAGAGGCATTCCCTTCAAAAGCACCACAGACTGGTTGCCATCAAGAAACAGTCCTTCAGAAATGAGTATGGATCAAAACTGCGGCTTCCCTTTAAACTAGCCAAAAAAGGAGCTACCCTCAACAACTCAAACACACACACACACACACACACACACACACACACACACACACACACACACACACACACCTGTGTCCTTTTTGGCGTGTGTGTGTGTGTGTGTGTGTGTCCTTTTTGCCCCCCCCCCCCAAAAAAAAAAAAAAAAAAAGAAGCAGAAAGAGCATGTTCCCTTTAAAGCCATCAAAAAGTGGGGGTATTTTCAAAAACACGAGGTTTGCCGTTGGATCCTTGTAGTTCAGCACCGCTTCAAAGGCAGGTCCAACCGCCCGGGAAGGCGAGGCGCTAGCGGCGCTAGCACCTGCCGGGCGCCGCTCATCAGAAGGTCCTGGCACGCAAGAGGACGAAAACCCGGCTGGATCTCTTGCCCAAAATCGGAACCTTTTTTCCAACCCCAACGAAAAATCGCCCTTCTTGTTTTTGGGGCGGGGGGGGGGGGGGGGGGGGGGGGTGGGGGGGGATGATTTTTGTTTGCCGCTGAGCTGTCCGGTTTCTGATCTGCCACAAGTGACGAACTTGTGGGTGAAGTTTGGAAACCCAACTACTAAACCAACTAACAAGCAAAAAAGCTAAGGGGGTGGCTGGGAACCACCAAGTTCAGAAACCCCTTAGAAACACCCCGATGGTCTTCTTTTTTTTCGACGAGTGCAGGGCACGTTGGGTGCCTTTGTCATTCATCACAGGTGATGGCCCAAAGCCCTAGGCTTGGTTGACGTTGGGTTTGGGGAGCCTGTAAAAAATAAAAGCAGTGAAGTGGATTTGGATTTCAATCACTAAACCACAGTAAGCAAAAATGTAACATGTCCCAACTACAACCATGTAGGGATGTCGGGCGCACTTTTGACATTGATTCGTTAACTCACTTTTCAAACCTTGCGGCATGCCAGGACTTTGCAGGCGAGCAAGGTGTGCAAGATTGCTTGGCAATCTGCAGTGGAAAGATACGCGCTAACCGTGGGGCTCGGCAGATCTGCCGAGCGGATTTGTTCCCATAAAGTAGAAGCTAAGGTCGATGTGCAACGGCACATGACCAGCCAGATTGTGTGTGTGAAGGCGTGCGCTGGTCACTCCGCGACGCGCTAGCTCAAAAGATGTCGCACAAGTAAGGATTCACAGAATCTGGCGACTGTGACCTTCAGGGTGGTTCGAGTCAACCCCTTTAAGCCATTCATTCTTCCAAAACCATTGAATAACCCAAACTTATTGAAACCGCCTGGGTTCTCGAAACCCACTTCTTCAACCACCCTACTTCGTCTCCAGAGGGGCAACCCATGTCTTCCAACCGGTTCCTTCCGATCCACCCACCTCTACGACGCAATCGCCGCGGCTTTGAAGCCTGCACAGCCCAGAGCCCGCGCGCCGAAGCCAGCCTAGGGTCTTAGCGTCCGCTTGGAAGCTTGGGAGGCCTTTGAGGGTAAGAAAGCTCCACATCCGTTTTTGAATCTGCAACTTCAGAGTTGGCCAAATCCGAAGAAAACAAAGGGTCGCAAACAAAATGGTTATTTCCCTCAAGCAGTGCAAAGCTTTGAACTGTTCAGAGTGCACCAGCTTAAGTTGACTGTGTCAAACGAATCTTCAAAAACACATCATCAGGTCACCTTCAATCGCTGGGGTCTCAGTCTCGGTGCCAAAAACATGTTCAAACTGTTTGGTGTCGGTCACAATGTGATGACCACGCCCAAACTGTTCGGGTGTTTGTTTTCGTGAAATGTTGTCCTTCGAACTGCTCTCCTGCAAAATTGGTATAGAGCTTGCTTAGGGTTTGTTTAGGGCTGGCTTAGGGTGGATTGGGGCTGGTTTAGGGTGGGTTTAGAGTTGGTTTAGGCCGTGGTTGGGTTTTGGTGGGCTTGGGGTGGTTTAGGGTAGGCTCAGGGTAGGCTTAGGGTAGGCTTAGGGTGGTTTCGGGATGGGGGGGTTCCAGTTGGTATCGGGTTTTGCGGGTTTGTTTAGGGTTGGTGTAGGCAGGGTTTAGAGTTGGTTGGTTTCTGGGTTAGCGCTGGTTAGGATTGGTTTGGGGTTGGTTCAGTGTGGGTTTAGGGTTGGAGTAGGGCTTGTGTAGGGGCTGCTTTGTGGTGGGATTAGGGTAGGTTTAGGTTGGTTTAGGGTTGGTTTTAGGTTTCTGTAAGGATTCGTAAGGGCGGATTTGGGGTTTAGGATTGGTTTAGGGTGGGCTTGGTGAAGAGTTAAAGTTGGTTTGGGTTTAGTGCTTGCTTAATGCGGGTTTGGGATTGGTTTAGGGTGAGTTTGGAATTGGCTAGGCGTGGTTCTGGAGTGGAGTAGCTCAGGGCAGGTTTAGAGTTGGTCTAGGGATCGTTTATTGCTAGTGGGTTTGATCAGAGTGGGGTTTCTTCGGGGTGAATTTCGGGTGGGTTTAGGTTTGGTTGAAGGTGGGTTGAGTATTGGCTGTGGCTTAGGGGGCTTTGGATTCTTCAGGGTTCGTTCGGGGTTGGGCTTGGGATGGGCGCTGCTGATGCTGCGGGCGTGGACAGCCAAAGCAAAGCCGCCAAAAGCCGCCAAAAGCCGGAAATCCGCAAACGCCAAAAAAAAAACACCCAAACGCAAAAAAACAAGCGAACCCCCCCCCTCAAAAAAAAAAAAAGACGAAAAGAAGAATGGCCCCCAAACAAAACCAAATGGAAACACACTGCAATGCCGCTGGTTCCGGCCTCTTGGAGTTCGGCCGCGGACAAGCCCGCAAGTTTCAAGTCCCAGCAGGAGTAGCCGGCGGCTTTCCTGAGCACCAGGAATGCAAAGGGACCAGACAGCTAACTCAATGGCCGATGCATGTTCAAAAAACTATTTGACGAACGTTGTGTGCCTCACAAAGCAAAAAACAGGCTATGTTAGCCTGCTGGTGCAAGTTTCAGGTCTGCTGCCGCAATGGAGAGCTCCCGCAATTCTTTGGCTGTGATTCCGGCATCTCGTAGCTCCTGCAAGGCCGAAAACCAAAGCAGCCACCAAAGCGGAACCAGGAAGGTCGCCCCCTTCAGCCGGACGGGGTCAGACACGGGGCTGGCCAATGAACGCTGTCAGTGTCGGAGAACTCTAGCTTGGCGGCTTCCGGCGTTGGGCAAAACCGGTGGACACAATCTTGCACCAGTTGGAAACAAACTCTATGCTGTCATAATTCACCGCCAACTGCTTGCTGCGAATTTGAATTCCATCCACAGTATGCTCTCGCCCAACTTCACTCATCACCCATCTGTTCTGGTTTTCTAGCGGCTTGATTTGAAACAACCACAAAAAGGGGTACCGCCTGGTCCGCCAGCAAAAAGTTCGATCGACTCACTTCCTGAGTAGATTGGTGGAGGCTACCCTTACCCCCCGTGCTTCCGATGGGCGTTTCGCCACCGATGTTAGATAACATTAGGTTTCCCCATCAGACAAAGCTAGAGCTAAGGATCCCGCAGGGTTACCTACTACACCGCCTTGCCTGGAAGCACTGGCCGATTCAACAATGCTTGCAGCGAAGAACCATGCAAAACCTAAAGCTAGCGAAGTGTTTTCCTTTGGTTTCCTTTTGAAACCAATCCAAAAAGGGGGACCCTCAAAACAGACCTATCCTTGCCCACAGCCGGCGAGTGGCCCCCACTGGCCCACGCGCCACTCGGAAGCGGGGTCGGCCAAACGTGTCGTATTCCTTCTCGGCAACTTCCCCAACTCACAGATTCTCCTGGCCCCCCAAAGAAGCATTTTGACCGTCAAACCCTTCGCCTTATTTACCTCCTGTTCTTGGGCTTATCCTGAAAGGGTATGTTCCAGCCTGGTGCCACAACCTTCGAACCGATCTTCAAAAAAAATAAGGCCCTTGGCTCAAACCCGTGCTGCTTTATGGCACAACCTTTCAGCCCATGTCTTCAAAGACAAGCGCCGTGAGCAGATCGCTCGCTCGCGCCTCCAGCGGGAAGCCGTTCGCCAGCAGCTGCCGCGCCCCCAGCGCTGCCTTGCCGCCGCCGCGGAGCTCCGCGGCGGCGAAGCCGCCGCTGCGCAGCTGGGCGCGGGGGAAGCTCTCGGCGCCGAAGCCCGCGTGCCTGCCAAGCCGAGACCCGGGTTGGGATCCATCGATGTCATGGCCGCTTTGATCTGGCTGATGTCTCTAGGTTTGAGGTTAGCCCCAAAAAACCATCGATTTTTGCCCGGGGGCCGGTTTGGTCTGGTTTGAGTGGTTGATTCCTTTTCCATTATTTTCAACCGTCGTTCTTTCCAGAGGTTCTTTAGAAAGAAGGATGCCTGGAAAGAATGGAGAAGGTACCCCTAGACTGAGCTTGGTTGATGTCGCTAGGCCAGGTTCAGCTTGGTTGAACGCAGGAGGTTTCTTGATTTCGGCAGGCCACCAGGTTAGGTAGCCCAACTTATGTGGAACCTGAATGCAAGAAACCACGAGTCTCGAAGGTACTCATCGAGGCTCAGCGCGTAATCAAAATCCTCAATGCGCCCCCCCCCCAAAAAAAAAAACAACAAATGCGCGCGCGCTCCAAAAGGCAACAACAGATCGACTTTTCCTTGCCAGTCCAGGAACTCAGGGAAGGAGTTGAAGAGCTAAGCCGGAAGCCTTCTGGGACCAGGACTAAACATGGGAACCCAAAGTGGGTCAATCAGGTCGATCTGCATTGGTCAACTGAGAATATCTGTTTAGGGTGTTCGGTGTGGCAAACCTTATTTTTCTTCGCTCGGAGACATCTGGCTCATAAGCATTCCTTCTTGGTTGGTTTGGTTGAACATGTAGATGGCCCTGGTTTACCTGGTTTATTCATCCAGGTGTCCAAGCAAACCACAAAGGACACCTGTGGATGGACGAAATCCTGCACCACTTTAAAGCCATGGTGTTGAAATCCCTTTCTTGGTTGGTATTTACATTGAATCGACTCATTCCGTTGGGCGTAGGCGGTGCGAAATGGAATTCGCAACCATCCACAGTCATAGGTGTCCTTTAAGAAAAATAGATGGCCCTGGTAAATGGAATCAAGCCCATCTAAACCAGTGGAACCCTTCTATGTTTTAACCAAACTAACCTAAAAAGGACACCCATGTCCACAGTATGATTTGGCTGTGGGTCAAAGCCCTGGTATTTCTGGTGAACCTCAAAATGAGTATCAATTCCATGGCGGTTCCTCCGCCACAAAATGGTTCACCATATCACCCGTGTCCGCTCTCCCCCTCGTCCTGAGATCTTCCAGCACGAAGCCCCCGGCCAGCAGCGTCTCGGGCACATGCCCTGCTTCCCGGAGCGCGTGCGCGGAGCGGCCGGCCACTTCCTGGCGCGGAGCTAAAACAAAAAAAAAGCCGAAGCTGATCGATTCTCTGCCCACTTTTTGACCCGAAAAGCCGAAGATGGGGGGCCTTTGATGGGGCTGGGCCTTTGACGGGGCTTGGGGGGCCTGTGTGCTTCGGCTTCCGACTTGGGAGCCCACTCCGAGGAGCCCGGAAAGCTCCAGCCCCTCCCGACCGTTTCAACTGAACCCCCGAGTAGTACAAGGGGTTCGGGTTTAGGGTTCGGATTGATCCGAGGTTGGCATTGAATCGTGACCCTGGCAATATTTCTGGTGAGATATGGGGGCGTGCCTGGTTTTAGGGGGGGATTCAGCACTTTGGAGGGGGGGTCCCCACCCCATATAAATCTAAACAGGGGGTTATGAGGCCGTCAACATTCATCCTTTGGGGCCTATAAAAGCGGATTAAGGGGAAACCAACAGGTCTTTCGCAGGGGCCAGTGAGAGATACGGAGATACAGTTTTACTGGCCAAATCGGCCGAAAACACAGGAAAAACTGGCCCACATGTGGGCGTGTCTTTTGAGGGTACAATTTTGGAGTGGTTTTCAAGGGAAGCCGAAAGGAAACCGACACTTTTTTCGGCACCCTTATTCTAAGACACACCCAAAGTATCATTTTAAAGGGCGGAATCCTAGATTATCGTGATTTCTGTGTTGCCTGGGATTACTCGAGAAATGGACAGCCAGAGCCGCTTCCACTCACCGTGTACAGCAAGCGCCAATTGAAAGAATCTGGCATGTTGGTCGAAGTTTGCGGAGTACCCTCTGTGACTCTATGGACATGAGCAGGACACGCTACTTTCTTTCCCCTGGGTCGTGGGAAAGAAGGTTGTGAGTTCCCAAATCGACCTAAAAAATCGCCTCAATGAACCTCAGGTCCAGCCCACCCCCCCCAACCCCCCCCCCCACCTCCGGAGTTGCCCCCAGCTGTGCCAGATGCTCCCTGTCGAAGCCTTGCCAGGGCCATCCAGCTCCGACGCCATAATATCAACTGCGTAAACAGCCTCAACTGCCCAACATGGGGTGGTCTGCTGTTGGTTTCCCTACAAACCAGCCCAGAAAAAAGGTGCCAACTCCCAAAAAAAAGAGACACCCCGATTTCTGGCTGGTGATTGGAAACCACCCATTTTGCAACCCTTTGCGGGTGCATGCTCCCTGTCCCGCTCCCAAACGGGATCCGTCCCTTCAGCCAGCTGCGAGTTCCACTTGAAGCACCTTCCTGCACAAAAAAAAAAAACAAACACCTTCGGCTTCCTAACCCTCCTGCACAAACGGCGTCGTTTCCGTCTTTGCCGCGCGCGTCTTCAGCCGCCCCGGCGCCTGCGTGGAACAAAGAGCGGAAGGAGAAGCCAGCGGCCAGCAGGCCCCAGGCAGAGACCCCCGAGTTCCGGAAGTCCTCGGGAACGAAGCCCAGCGGGAACCGGGTGGAGCGAAAACCAAATGCAAAGAACATCCAAAAAGCCACCAAAGGAAAGAAAAAGAGAGAGAGAGAGAGAGAGAGAGAGAGAGAGAGGCAACAAAAACAAAGAAATCGGCAAACGCATGAAACAACCGCTGTCCAGATGTCTTAGATGGACGTGCCCATGCCCTGCTTCACTCGAGTGGAGCAATGTTGGGCGGGAAATGCTCTTTGGGTACGGTTTCAGAGGCGGACCGAAAGGACAAAAGACCGCCCAAGTTTCAGTCATTTGGCGGTGGGCACCCGAATATTTGAGACAAGCTTACCTGGGCATGTTTTCGGCGCCGCGCCCCTTTCTTGTATCGGGGGGGGGGGGGGGGCATGATGGGAACGATTGCTTCATGCTGCCTTCTTTTGCTTGGGTTCCGGTATCTCTTGCACGCAGACTGGTTCATGGCGCCAGGACTAGCCTGCGATTGGCCGTCAAACACTTTGCGGAAGCAGACCTGTACGAGAAAACGGTGAAAACCCATGCGGCGAATTGTTAATTTCAATGTGCAACAAAGTGCCGTTTCCCATGGTAAAATGTTTGCTTTGGGTAGCCTTCTCCATATTCAACTCTGCGGATCTCGTAAGAAGTTGCAAGGAAGAACCGGAGAAAATGTTGGAAAGGTTGCACTTCCTAGCAAAAAAGGAAGTGTCGCCTACATGCAATTGAGACAAGAACGCTCAGGTTGGTTTTTTGTTGTTTGATGCTCAAAGCAAATCATATGGCACATACATGTATCTTGGGGTCCCGCACTAAAAGACCGTACTTCTGGACGAATTTTACTAACTCGAGACTGGTTGCTCGACAAGTCAACCAAAAGGTAGATCGATGTGTGGTGGACGATGTTTCCTGGTTGGAACAAACTCAAATATTGTTGGTGGACACAAGCCAACCAAAAGGTAGGTCGAAGGTGGACGATTTTACTGGTTGAAACAAACTTGAAATGGTGGGCGGACACAACTCAACCAAAGGGAAGGTCGATGTGTGGTGGACGATTTTTACAGGATGGAACAAACTCGAAAATGGTTGCTGGACACAAGTCAACCAACAGGTAGGTCGATGTGTGGTGGACGAACTTGACTGTTTGGAGCAAACTTGAAAATGGTTGGTTGACACAAGTAGCCAAAAGGTAGGCCGATGTGTCGTGGACGAATTGTCTGGTTTGAACAAACTTGAAAATGGTTGGCGGACACAAGTCAGCGAAAAGGTGGGTCGACGTGTGGTGGATGATTTCTTCCTGGTTGGAACAAACTTGAAATGTTTGGCGGGCACTCTGAGGTACTGCAGGGCGACTTTAATTGTTTATTTCTCCATTCTGAGCTCACGCGTGCGCGCGAGCTTGAGCACGCATGCTGCACGGTTGGTGTGTGGACTGGCGTGTGGTCCAAAGAAGTTGTGTTGTCTCCTGTCTGCGTTGAACGCTTTGAATGCTTGAATGCTTTGAATGCTTGAATGCTTTGAATGCTATACAGTGTGCTTTTAATGCTCAACTTGGTCCATAGCGAGAAGATGGTTGACTTGTGTCCGCCGACCATTTTCGAGTTTTCTCCAACCAGCAAAATTTGTCCACCACACATCGACCTACCGTTTCGTTGACTTGCGTCCACCAAAATTGTCCGACTTTACCTCCCTTTTGGCTGTTTATCTTTATGTTTGAGAGCCGAACCAAAAAGACACCCTTGCAGCCATTAAAATCCTTCGCCAAATCCACACAAGTGATTTGGTTGCTGTTTGGTTCCTACCCGAATCCTCTTAAAACGGCCCGTTTCTCCCCATGTTTGGTTGTCTTTTTGGAGGGGTACCCTTTTGTCAGTGGCTATGTGCTGGAAACCAAAGGGAAAACCCACCTTGAGGGTGTTGGCGGGTCTAAAAAAAAGACGAGCCACCCGTCCAAGCGGGTCCCAAAACCATCGGTCCCCCCAAACGGTCCTTGAGGCAGTAGCCCGCCTCCTTAAGCTGCCGCAGAGAAAAGCCGGCCTCGCTCAGCAGCCAAGCGGCAAAGCCCCCCGTCCTTTGGAGTCCGAAGCCCGACGGAGGGTTGCGACATCCAAATTTTGGGATTTCACCGGAAGATAAACCCGACGGAATGAGGTGATTCCCCCTGTAAATACCAACAATGGTTTCAACTCGGGAATTCCTTTCACCCCCCATCCAAGGGGGGTCATGCAGGCGTTGGGAATGAACCAGGGTCTCAGCCGGCGAGTTCTGCCTCACCCCCTTGCCCCCTCCCCCCAAAAGAACCCTGTTTGTCTCAAAATAGGAGCCCCAAAATGGCTGAGTTTCCTTTTGGTTTAACCCCGGCCCCCGCCACCAAAAAGAAAAGACAAAGAAAAAAGGAAAAAACCAAGCAGGAACGGGCCCCGCCCCCCTGAAAAAAAGAAAAAGAAAAAAAAGCAGAAACGGGCCAAAAACTCGAGCGCGTCCTCAGCTCCCACGCGCCGAATCCAGCGCTGCGCAACTTGGAGGCCCCCATTGGGCGCAGTGAGCAGAGGGGCACCAGGCCCCGTAGGGCCTTCAGCGGAAACGCGTCTTGAAGCTCCTGAGGCTCGAGACACCAAAAACTTGCTGGTGTTCAAATGGGTGTGGCTCAAAAACAAAGATCTAGGGTTACGCAGTTTCTAGTCTTTGGTTCCATTTACCAAGATGCAATTTTGGGTACCATTTGTTGAGCTACGCCCAAATGAACGCACGGGTCCACGGATGGCTTATAGGGGTCATGGTCATTCCCTCATTCCCTACTGAGCACCAGCAACAAAAACCCTCTTTCCAACAATCATGGAGGTCTCTCTTCCGAACGAGCGGATCGGCCAAACAAGTCCAAGCTCGTATCTTATCACTTGGTCTTCCCGGAAAAAGTTTCAAGTTACTCCCCTTTTCCCAGGCTACCGTGTCATGTCCAATGGCGTTGGTTGGAAACACCCTCTTTGCAGCAGGGCTTCACCTGTCCCCAAAGGCTGCAGCTCAGCTTTTTGGGAATTGGCTCTTGCAAAAAGCGCCCGAGATGGGTGGTGTTGTTTTTTTTAGGGGACCCCGCCAAAATGTTATGTTTTTTCCCCAGTTGCTGCTCTTTGAAACCCCGCTCCCCCCCCCTCCCCCCCCAAAAAAAAAAAAACTCAAAAAAAAAACATGTTGCTGCCCTTTGACCCTCCCCCAACAACAAAAAACAACTCAAAAAAGACAAGCCCATATGTTTACATTGAGGGCAATACTGGCCCACGTCTGCAAAATGTCATCCCGGGTACTGCGGATAGACCAAATTAAACCCACTTCGCACCGATGGGTAGGTGATCTTAGAGTTTCATCCATCAACTAATTTTGCCCATGTGAGCTCATGTGGGGGAGCAACCTGTAGAAGTAGGTGGGGGTGTCTTTCAAAAAAACAAGGCCAAGACAGGGCGCGCCACAAGTGAACGGGGCCAAAGCTGGAGCCAGAGATTTTGCTTGGATGGTGTCAAAGTGCAAGTTGCTTCGCCCCGATCGATTTTTATTCCGTATTGCCATTCTCCGGATACTAATTCTGTGGCTGACACAGAGGCGGAGTCTCGCTTTGGCCAAGGTTGCCTGCAAATTGTCCAATTCGCCTTCTCTCCCAACAATGCGTGCGACACCATGCATGAACCACCGGTCCTTGACCGCGAAGCCTGCATTCCTAAGGTCCTCCAAAGAGAAGCCAACCTGGCAAGGCAAAACCGGGCCTTCCACAAACCATCTGAACCAACAAAGCGGCTGCTTCCGCTTGAGACTGTCCCCAACCTCCGAAGATGAAAGTGAAGGAACATGGAAACTATGTTAAAATAGGACCGCATGGGTATATGTTGAAATAGGACCACAAAAATCATGGTACCTTTGAACCAACGAAAAGGGCAATTACGCTCAACAAAACCACACACCCACGTTGGCTGAAGAAAAAGCCCTGAGAGCGAGTGGGGGTCTCAATTAGGATCCATTGCAGGGTTGTTCTTTTGGTTTCCCTTGAAACCCAGTGCTTCCAGGCGTTTCGCAATTTTTGTAGGTGATTGGGGGAAGCCATCCAACCCGTGCAGTAAAAACACCGAAGGGCCACCTACTGTGAAAAGAACGCCAGAAGGAAGCACTGGGCAAGTTACTTGCTGTAGTGGCGAAACGCTATGACAAGCGCTTTCAAGCTCGGTCTTGTTCTGCAATCCTTCCTCAGCGTTCCTTGCAAAGCCTTAGGGATCCCCCCCCCCCGGGCTTTCCTTGGACCGCCCCCCTTCAAAACTCCCTCACCCCGTGGGCGTCTGGCGGGGAAGTTGAGTCACAATCAAACCCCGGTATGAATTCAGAAGGTTATATTCGCAACTATCTTTGGCAAGGGGACTGCCCCTTAACCTTCATCTACCCGAATCGGTTTTGAGCACGTGGCTCAGTTGGGCCAAAACTCCATCTCATCCCCCCGTCCGGTCCAACCCCTCCAACCCCTCCAATCCATCGGTTCGGTCCGGCGGGCGGCGAGAAAGTTCTCGGTGGCTTTCTGCTCCCCTGCTAAAAGTGGCTAACTTTTCGTGGTTTGGTACGGAAAACCCAAATTCGTTGGCAAAGGAGTTGTTCAGTCCAAACAGCCCTTGGCAAAATGCACCAAAGAGTTGGTGGCGCCTTGGTCAGGGCCCTGGCGCCGTGGCCCAGCTTACGCAGCTCCAGCAGACGCCCCGTGCGCGCCAGGTCCTGCAGCCCGAAGCCCGCGGCAATCAGCGCGGAGCAGCTGAAGCCCGCGGCGCACAGCTCCTTGCGGAGCTAAGAGGGCGGAGGGTGGGTGGGGATTGGGGGGGGGCGTCCTATTTGTAGTGTTTCTTACGTCACAGCAAAAGGAGCCTCGAATCAAAAGATCTAGGGGTTCTCTCCCTCTCTCCCTCTCTCCCTCTCTCCCTCTCTCCCTCTCTCCCTCTCTGCCTCTCTCCCTCTCTCCCTTTATCCCTCTCTCCCTCTCTCCCTCTCTCCCTCTATCCCTCAGTCCCCTTCGTGTTACGACCCCTCTCTCCAATTCCAACTGCTGGTCTCTCATCCTGCTGGCTCTTGACAGGGAACAAGGGGATCACCCCCATGAACCATCCTGCATCTGGGTCTGTCTTACTTTTGAGGCTACCCCAAAATGGGAAATCCATTTTTCCTCATGGTTCTTCCCCTTCTCAAAAAATATAAATTGCCACTAACTCAGAAAAAGCCCCCCACCCACCCCCCCACCCCCGTCCTCGTCCCCCACCCCACCCCCCCACCCCACGACCGTCCTGCGCGCCGAGCCCGGCCCGGCGCAGCGCCGCCGCCGGGACCTTGGCCTGCCGCAGCTCCGCCAAAGGGACGCCCAGCGCCAGCAGCTGCGGCGCCGGGAGTTGCGCCGCGAGCTCCGCGGCGCCGAACCCGGCGGCCCTCGCGGCAACGCGCGTCAAGGCGGGATGGGCGGAGGCGCTGGACCGCTGGACCGCTGGACCCTTCAAACGTTTGGATGGGGGACCTACAGCTATTCTTTTTTGCGGCCCGCTGAGAATGAACCGGAACCGAAAAAACATCGATAGGCAAAAAAGCTCAAAAAACAACTTGCCAACTAGAAGATTGGGTGGTTGTGTTGGTTAGCATTTTTGTCGGTGTTTGACTTGGTGGGAATACCGTGGGTGCGTTTTGGTCATAAAAAAACAAAAGGGGGAAGCCAACACCCTAATGGGGGGGGGCGGGGCCCGGGGGGGGGGGGGGTTGGGCCATTTACCTTCGCCCAACTGTAAGGGGTTTTCAGGAATTCGAGCATTTAAGCAGATTTGAGGGATGTTGCTTGAAAGAGAACGTAAGGGAAAGCCCCCCTGCCCCACGGGCAACCAAAGAAAATCAGTGCACCGTTATGAAGCTCCCCCCCACGGGGTTCAGCATCATGTCCTTGTCTTGCAGGTTTTATGTTCGGAAAGGGGCTGCTCCCCCTTGAAAAAAGGAGATTTCTTCACTCGACAATCCCTCAAAAGTGGTGGTGTTTTTTGGTGTCCCTACACCAAACAGGATACACTCAAAGCAAGACACACCAACAAGACCCCGGGCCCCGGGTCCCTTAAAACCCGCCAGCAACTCTTCACCTCTTTACCCGACTCCAAATGCGTCACTTCTCGCCGTGCAAGCCCAAACTGTTTGCCACTCTGGGCTGCGGAGTGACCTACGGGGTGATCAAAGTCCGATTCCATAACCTTAACCTATTTAAGAGATGGTATTTCTTTTTGAGGCCAGGTCTACCGCAGGTGTGGTGTCTGTCTGTGTGCGTGTCCCAAATTTCCCCCCCAGAACCCCCCCCCAAAAAAAAACAAACTGATGGTTTGGCGTGCTTGTGTGTGTGTCCCATATTTCCACACAAGAACACCTGAGCCCACCGAGGCCGAACCGAGGCACCCGCAATGTCTCTTCACATCGGATGAAAAAGCGGGGCACCCTCAAAACCACCAAAACACCGCGCGGAGATTTGGGGGGGGGGGGGGTTCCCCCAGTGCAGTGGTACTGCCAACGCCCCAAAATTGGCACCCTTAAGCCACCAAAAACGCCGCGCGGAGTTCTGGGGGGGGGGGTTTTCACCAGAGGCCCCAAAAGCCGCCCGCCAAAGGCCCCGAAAATCGAGAACTCTTTCGGGAACCTTCGAAAGCGCCCCACAGAACGTTCGGCGCGCCTCAGCGCCTGCGGGGAGAAGCCGGCGTGCTGCAGCCGCGCCAACGAGACCCCGGCGCTTCGCAGCTCCTCGGGGCCGCAGCCGCACGCCAGCAGCTCCTTCGAAGCGCAGTTGATGGTTTCCCCTTGAGGCAAAAAGAAAATAACGAATCTCCATTTTGAGAAATCCCAAGTTCTGGTGAACGCTCAAAAGAGATCCTTGTCTATCTGTTTAACAACCAAACAACGGATCTCCATGTTTTGAAGTAGGCTTTACACCCTGGAACTGTTTGACGGTAAGGACTCTAAACATGGCTTATCATTGGGGGCTCTCCATTTGGAGAAGTCCAAGTTCTCGTTTTTTTCTGTTTAACCACCAAATGCCCGTCGGGAAGAAAGCGATGGCCGCAAAGCGGCTGGACCAGAATCCCCAATGCGACACCTCGAGTTGGACCCCAGCGCCGTTTTGGGTCCCAAGCCCGACAGGACCAAGCGGCTACAGGCAGAAAAGGTGCCTTCTGGCTTTCAAGATTTTGGAGGATTGGTTGGAGGTGTTAAGGGGACGGTTACCCGAACCAAGGTGATGTTCAATCCAAAAGACACAATATGGGTCTCTCTCACAATCGGGGAACCCCAAAACGAGTGGTTTCCTTCTGGATTCCCTGCAAAACCATCCAAAAAAAAAAAGAGGTCTCCCCCCCCCTCCACAGGCCCCCCCCCTCCGCCCTCAAAGGAAGCCACGGCCTTGGTGGAGAAGCCGCTCCGCAGCTCCGCGGCGGAGTACCCAGCACGCCGCAGCTCGGGCAGGGAGTAGCCGGCCCCCACCAGGTCCTCAGAACGGGGAGCCGCCGGAAAATTCCCGCAGCCCGGGGGGGGGGGGGGGGAACCGGAGGGGTTCCCCCAAAAAGGGGAGGCCAGAAAATTTTGGAGAAGCCCAAAAAAAAATCCGGGAGCCCAAAGAAAGGCGGAGACCGGAAGATGGGAGAGCCAAAAAAAAGGGGCCGAGAACGGGGAGACGCCCCCCAACAAATGGCGGGGAGCCCAAGATACATCCGAAGGTCGCAAAGCCCCATGGAATTGCGGGTTGCCCTTGAAATCTAGGGTGAACAGGTAGCCTGGAAAAAACACACGCCCCTCTTGACAAGTCACTCTGATAGGTGGGTGTGAGCTTTAACAGGGGACCCTTTTGCAGTGGGGGGGTCATCATGCCCACCACCCGACTTTTGGAGCATGTCCCCCACTCGAACTCATAGCCAAAGCCCGCTACCGACCAGTTTCTCCGGCGGACTCTAAGGCGGTGATCACCCAGCGTGACTCAAGTTGTCTTTGCAGGTCCGTCACCAAATTTGGCTTTGCATTTATGCCACTCGCCGGATATTGCGGGATCTTTTCTGGGAAGACCTTGATGACAGAGTGTTTAAGTCCACCCGCATGTGTTTTTTTTGGGGGGGGGCCTCTCAAATTTGCGAACCCCCTTTCCCTTTTGATTGGTGAACCGGCGTGAAGTCCGGCACCCTGCCTCCACCGTAAAGCCGCTCTGCCTCAGCCTCTGCGCCCCATGATCCTCGCCCTGCCTGCGCCAGAGGAAACCAAAAGCAGCGCTGCAAGGCGTTGCGACTTCAGAGGCGCTGACTTCTGACAGTTCGGGAACTTCAACCCACCAAGAACCGAAGGGCAATTTCAAAAGTGGCTGAATGAAAAGAATCGCCCGCACTTTGTCACCCCTTTGGCCCATCTTGCACTAGAAAAGAAGGTTCGCCTGACCAAGGTCCACAGTCATCGGACCCCTGAGGGAGATGGCTTTTTTTTGATCTGAAACCAAACTGGGTCGTTCCCATGACCACGTTCTCATTTTCAAGGTGGTCTTCTCGGCTCACGGCAAAAAAACTTCCGGGGGATTCCCCCAGGAAGGCCACCTCTTTCGGGCTATCCCCACACGCCCCAAACCCCGCCCCCCCCTGTCACCCTGTCACCCGTACAAGGGGCGAGAAAAACCCTGAAGGCAGAATGTTCCTTTGCTGTTCTCGAATGGTCAGATTTGTTTTTTTTCGGTTTTGTGCGTCTCATAACTGCAACTTCCCACTTCCCGGGCTGAATGTTCCTCAATGCCACTCCGCTGACCAATGAACCACTCTGGATGGAGAATTGTGCAACAAGGTTCTCATTGAAAGGGAACGCGTCTTGGTGTCTTGCTGTCTCTGCGCGGGATCATTTGGATCTGAATAGTTTCTTTCGGAGGTGCTTCAGCGGCTGATGGCTGCGGCTGCGCTGCAAGTCTTGTGTTCGCCCCAAATTGTTGTGTGAAACATGAGATTGCATCAAGGTCAAGTGCGTGGAAAACCGAGGTCCGCCCCTCTGTTTTGTGGAAGCAACGAACCCCCGAGCCCCAAAGTCCGGTCCGAAAGCTCGCCTGTCCACAGTCGCCGAGCCCGACGGCGCCGCCGACGGCGCCGCGGAGGCCGCCGAGGCCGCCGAGGCCACGGAAGGGGCGCGGCTCCGCTGGCTCTGCCACAGATCCACGGAGCTGCGGCCGAGCGGGCTCAGCCTCCGAGTACGTGAAGCGGTTCTGGGGGCCCTTTTGCATCTGAAAAGCTTTGCTCAGGTGTGAAAAGCCAAGTCCAAGAGTTGCAGGTCGTTCTTTTTGGGGGTTCCTTCAAGGTTTCAGGGTTTCGAGATTGACCTTGAAAATGGCTTGGAGATGGCAGATCCAAAAAAGTGGCCGGCTTGCGGACCTTTCGCTCCCGGTTTGGCCTGTTCTCCGACAAGCGCGGCACCCGGTCCGGCATAGCGCCATGGCCGGGAGGGATGCTGTGAGGAACGAAGCGCCCGAGCCGCGTGCTGCGGTGCGCGAGATTTCGCTCGCAACTGCTTGTGTCTTTGAACAAAAAGACACGCCCAGCTCGTCAGCGAAAGGTGAAGCCAGCAAACACAAAGGGGGGGGGGGGCCAAACACCTGCGACCAGTGGGAACTGCGACCAAATCCGCACAGATCTCCGCCGAAGTATCCTCAAGCCTCGAGGATTTCAACCGTCCGACACATCCCAAACGCCCATCTATTCCCTAAGCCACAGAAAGAAGCAATTTCTCTCCAACCAACATGTCCACTCTCTTCCTCTCTATCCCTTCCACACAACTTCATTCATCTCTTCCTTCATTCATCTCAACATCATTCACTCAACAGCCATGTCTCTCTTCTTGGCTGGTCACACATAACGCCTCATAGAGCTGTCGATGCCCGGGCTCAATCACTGCGAACTGGACGTGTGCCCTGGCGCGCCGGTCGAAACAGGATGCTAGACGTATAGTGCGCAATCCTCTCGCTTCCTTTTTTTCCGTCACTTCCAATGTTGCATCTGAGACATGGACTCGTTGTTGTAAGCCGTTGGCTTCCTTTAATGCACACAGCGTGGGGTCCTCAATTTGGATACAGCACTGGACTCCCAATGTCACCCACAAACTATATAATTTTTTCCCTGAAGGACATGGGAAAATGGGGGCTCGTCCCTCGTGGTTGAAGCGTTCTGGTACTCAACAGTCATCAGTGACTCCTTTTTGATCAATTCCAGCTTGCCTCAAATACCTCCATTTGCTTGTCCATCCCCTGGAAAAGATGATAAAATATGTCCAGTTGGCATAGATTCCCTTTCAATCCAACGGTGGAACATAACAAATCTTCATTTCAGCAACGGAAGAATAGAATCACACTCCAAGCCTGGCGACAAAAAGTGGTCTACCTAAGAAAATCTCACAGCACAGATGGTTGTGAGTGTTCCTTAATGTTCACCCGGATTCATAAACCCGTCCGTGTTAATGGGGGCTGCTCACCCAAGAGCCATCTCCGGATTCCCACTAAAAGACCCAAATCAAAATCAAGCAGGCCCCAAATGTTCACCTGAAAAGAACCTTTGACGCAATTTGGATCATGGCACTCCTTAGGTAGACCATGTTGGTAATAGTAACCCAACCGTTTTTTAATGCTTTGAATCCCAGGCCAGGGATTCAAAAAAGTGCACCCCAGAGTAATCAACCCCAGTTTATTAGGGGGTGTTCCCCTCCAAAAGTGGTCTGATTCCCTACTAAACCCAGGGACATGCCCCCCATTAATAAAGTGGTGGTGATTAACTCATCACTTTTGGAAGGCAACACATCTGCAATTTTAATAAACTGGTTGGTTGATAAATATGGGGTCAGCAGTGCTCCGGGGTCGCAACCCCTGGACCGGTTTCCACTCTCGCCGAACCACCGGGCTCGCCCGAGGCTCGCGCCCGGGCCACAGCACCGACGGCGAGGGGAAAACCGGCCAAGCTCCTGTGCCAAACGAAGTTGGCTTCGGGGACTCCAAGGTCTCAATTTGGACGGGATGCAGCAGTTACAGCCAGCAAACTAATGGTGGTTGGCCAAAAAAGGCTTAAGGCTTTGTGCCTCAAGAAGGTCTATTCATAGTGGGGATGAAAGAAAGCCAAATCTACCGCGAACCTAGGATTCAAAGTGCTATGGGTTGGAATGCTCCCTGAGCTCTATGGCTCATCTGATCTTTTAGTAAGAAATAAAAATGTGGGCCCCAAAACCCCTCCCCCCCTTCCTCCGACTTTGAAGGGGAGTCCGTTGGTATCACAAGAGGCGACCCAGCGACGTGGCCAAGGCCTGTCTGACGTGTCTGAGACTAGCCTCAAGCCCAGCCCGCGGGGCCACCAGTCCATCTGCCCAAGTAAGGCCCACCCAGCCCACCCCGCCCTGTCTGACCAGCGGCTCCATGACTCACTCCCGGTCCTATGCATCGCCTTGCCCTTGCCTCGGGGCGCATGACATCAATTGGTCCAACGACGCCAGAACCTGTCCATTCCTCAATCGCCACTTGACCAGCTCTGCTTCTTTTGCAGTCGAACCATCGACGCTGCGTACTCAGCTGGGCCAAAGCTGGGCCAAGGCGGGCAACAATTCCCTCAGATCTATTGGAATCCCCGGCGGATTCCCCTAGCCAGCCAATGGTTTTCTGCCACCCACAACCAACAAACTCAACACCAAGATGACACAGATCGCGAAGGGCATCCCGTTTTGGTCGGGAAGGCGGGTCACTGAGTTTCGGGCTCCTTTTCGGGCTCCTTCTTCGTTTTGGCTCCGGAAACGTTCCACCCTGGGGCCACCCTCACAAAGCTTCGCCCCTTCTGCCAAGTCGCGGCCCTGAGGGGAGAACTCCTTTTGCCCCGGCGCAACCTCGCGGGGGGGGGGGGGGGGAAATGACCCAGTGTTTTGGATCGGGGGCTCGCCACTTTTTCGGTCGCCCGAAAAAGGATCCGTACCTCTGGTCTTGTTTTTCCCCCCTTGGATGGAGAACGGGTGACCTACTAGAGGGGAAACTGGACGGGCTGCTGGATATATAGTTTGGGAGTCCCCTTTTTCTGAGTTCGTCCCCATGTCCCTCCCAAAATGTAGCATATGCTGGAAATTCTGAGATCTGACAGCATGACTCATATGGGTGTGGGTCAAAAATAGGTACCCAAAATGGAACCCTCGTAAATGAAAACAAAAACTGAAACCTGCGGTCCCCTGGTTTTAATTTTGATCAATACCCATAGTCGTAGGAACCCACAGCTCGTCCTCCAAGGAGCCCCAAGGTGTCGCGAACATCTGAGCATCTCCCTGGCATTTTGATGACTTAGAACTAGCAAAAGGGACACTTATGCGTTATTTGTGCAAATACCCACCAAACCCATGGATTTGGGTTTGCCTTTGTTTGATGGATTCCTTTTTGAGTAGATTGAAAGGGAGACCCGGAAAGCACCACCCAGTGCTCGGGTTCCCCTAAAGATCCCATGTCCTGTCAAAGGAGGCACGCGGTGAATGTCCTGCGCCTGCCTCGAACCAGGCGTTGCGCTGCACGCTCCGGGCTCGCGGGGGTGTGGTCCAGCCGCAGAAGAGCACGGACCTGCAAAAGGATCCCTCGGCGAAATCTGCGAAGCCCTGCGAAAAGTTGTTTTAAACCTTTAGTGGTTTAGTGCGGAAAACCCAAATTCGTTATCCGATCCCCCGCACAGATCGACTGGTGGGATTGCGACATCCGGGCCGGTCGGCAGTTGGGATGCATGCCACCGTCAATTTCTGGGTGACAAACCAATGCCAACCGGTTCTGGCGTGGAGTTGGTCCACAGTAGCTCTCAAGCTGAGCTTGCACAGTAAAGGCACACAAACACACGCATCCACATCCGGCCTGAAGCTTGCGACTGCCTCAGCTAGGACAAGGGGAAACATCCATGGATAACAACCAAACTGAAACCGGTGGGGTCCATCTATTTTCGCCCGAACGGGCGCAAAGCACACCTTGGACCTCAAGCCGTGACTCGGTGCAGCGCTTGCAGACAGGTGGCTAGGATCAGTCCCACCAAAAGGCGGGTCATGGCGTGGCCGGCCATCAATGGACAAACACTTTGGGGGGGTTTGGTCAAATCAGTGGGGCATCGGCCGTCACGTGGGGACTGAACGCTGCCTTTCATTGGAACTTCATCGGGGGCTTGAGCGCATAAACGCTGCGGAGAAACGCTGCGCCGACGAGCCCATTCGCTGGAACCTTCGGAGTCCTACCTGTACCTGCCAGCGAGGCTGTCTTGAGTCACAAGTCTTCGGAAGAAATCACGTGACGCGAGTCCTTCCTGCGTGTAGCTAGCGCTGGCACCTTTCACCTTCCCAAGCGCAACTCGAGAATTGTTTGTTCTTGCCCAGTGTCTCTCGTAGAAGAAGAATTGCAACCCTTTCGGGGTTAGCCATGTTAACGGCGATCCTGCAAGCGACAAAGATGTCACTGAGCAACTCGGGCTTCTCACATCGTCCGAATGCTCAATTCAACATGGCCTCCAACGGCCATCAAATCAAAAAAAGAAACGGGTGGGCGCAAAAAAAGCTTCTTTTACCCCCGCCAAAGCCCTTTACCCCAAAACCAGCCCAACTTCACACCCCCAGGTGTTTCACCAACCCTTTACCCCAAAACCAGCCCAACCCCCAGGTGTTTCACCCAACTTGGGTGGTGATCCCTACACCACCCGAACCACCGGCACCGAGACTTCGATCCACATCGAAGCCCGGGGCCCCGGACACAGCGCCTCCACCAGGGCCTCGAGGCCCATGGCCACACTGTCGCCTGACGCGACCAGAAACGCGCAGCAGACGGCTCAAAAACCGGCGAAGCCCCGGGCTCCTGGTCTTGAAAAATGCCCATTGGCATTCTTGGTACCCTTGGTTGTCCCAATACCTTGACTGCCCGACGCTCATGAAAAGCAGGGCCAGATCTCGCTTTCCTTTCTGGGATCACGCACATGCTTGCTTTTGGATGGTTTGGTGTCGCAAAGACAGCCACAGGTTCACGTCGGAGGGATTGGATGAGGCAGAATCTGAGCTGGCCTTACATCCGTGCTGTCTTCCAAGGAAAGTCACAACCAAGGGTATGCTTGAAAACGCACAAGATGGTTCAACCAAGACAGCAAAACACAAGGGTATGCTTGAAAACGCACAAGATAATTCAACCAAGACAGCAAAACACAAGGGTATGCTTGGAAACGCAGAAGATGGTTGTAAACATTGTAAACCACTCCTTCTTGAAAACACACAAGGTTTTACGGTTGGAGTGGGGGGTCCGAATCCCTGCGTTGACACACGGGTCTGTGCCATCTGTTTTTTGGAGTTGGTACCCGTACTTGTTCGGGATTGTACGGGAAAAAACAGAACTTGCTGCTTCTATAGCCAGGGAATTAGAAATGGAATAACCCCGAGAAAACGAAGAAAAAAAAGGCACCCGCCACTTGGTTTTGAAGGGAATCCCCGAAACGGCTCATTCCCAACACCGCCCGTGAGCCGGTGCACTTATCATTTGGCAGGCGTGGACAGAGTGAAGAATTTGCACCCCCACGCTTCACTTACTCAGGTTTTGAGCAAGTGGCTCGAGTTGTCTTCACCTGGCAAGGACCCTTAAATCGACCGCCTGTGCTGTGGCTCTGCGTAACACCAGTGGGCTGGAAAAGCAGCTGTACGTAGACGTCAAACTGCTTGTCCTCAGGTCGATGCTTTGAATGGGACATTCAAACAAAAAACAACAAAGCTATATAAATCTCGCCCCGTTATTTTATCATGATCAAACTCAACCCCCCCCCCCAAGTGCTCCACGTTCTGACTTTGATCACCCCCAAAAAGAGACAAACTAATGACCCAAGCTACATGGTGATAAGGGAAGACCTATCTGCAATTTCGAGAAACCCCGCCTGCACTGCAAACACAAGTTGGGCCCAAATCAGCGTCAGAGACAGGTTCGCGGCGCTGCTGTCAATATATCTGAACTTGATTGCTGCAACGACCCCTCTGCAAAAAGTGAATCACGTTTTGTGGGTCCGATGGAGAATCCGACCTGTTTCAACCAAAAAGTTGAAAGTCTAAAGATCCGTTTCCAAATATCCATAAAGCGAAACGGGGGCAAAAAAATACAAGGAAAAAAAGAAGAAGAAGAAGAAGAAGAAGAAGAAGAAAAAAAAGCTGGCATGCCTCCCGAACCTGGTCTCACGGACATCTTTGAACTGGGCCCAAAAGTTGAAAGCTTCGAGCTGGCAAACCAGAAACAAACTGGTGTTCTGCTGATCAGAAAAACGATGGTTCTTCTTTTACCTACCACTTAAGCGACTTTGATGGTAAACAAATAGACTCATAACTCTTGGGGACCAAGCACCATAAAGGCCATAACCCCATGGCTCCCCTGCTCATCAAGTGACACTTTGAATCCCCATTCTCCGGAAAGCAACGGGGCCTTGGTCTCTTGTCCGCAAGACACTTCTCGCAAGCCTTCAAAGCAGCCAGCTTTGAAGGCCTCGCTCAACATCGGCCAGCTCAGCTACTTTGGCTTAAGGGAAACCGATCGGAATCCCCGAGAAACTCCAAGAGGAAGTGTTTCGGCGTCCCTTTTTTTTGGGACCAGGGGAAAACCACGAAAATAAGAGTTCAACCACATGGGAAAGTTACCCATGGTCAACAACGGCCGAAGGGAATATTGATCGAGCCCCAACTTTGACTCGCGTTTGGAGGTCCCTTCGAGGAGAAAATATTGGGAACTCATTTGGGCGCGCCTTTTTTAAGGTTGAACCCCTCCAAAATGGCCTTTCCTGTTGTGCTTTTGGCTTCCCCCCCCCAAAAAAAAAGGCCTTTGGGGGAAAATGGATGGCCCTGGTAGATGAGTAAACCACCTGATAAACCAGGAATCGCCATCTATTCTTTTTTGCCAAAACAACCAAAAAAGACATCTACTGTGGATGGACGAAATCCTGCACCACTTTGAAACCATGGTTGAAGCCATTGTTCGTTGGTATTTGCGTTGGGGAATCATTCATTCCGTTGGGTTTCTTAAGTGGTGCGAAATGGATTTCGCAACCATCCACAGTATGGTCCCCACCAAAAACAGCCAGACCCCTGAGGCATCCTCTCCGGTCCTTAATGCCTAGGTCCCTCAGGGCGGACATGACCTGTGAGTCATACTTCCTGGCGAGAGATCGGCGAGAGATCGGGGCCGGTTTTTTTTTTTTTTTTTTTTTTTTTTTTTTTTTTTTTTTTTTTTTTTTTTTTTTTTTTTTTTTTTTTTTTTTTTCGAAACTTGGCGCCGGCAAAAGGAAAAAAAACGAGAAAAAAAAACTCCCCGTCCCTGAGCTGTCCTCAGATCCCCCGCTAGAAGTGACTAACTGTTAGTGGGCTAAATGGAAAACCCCACTAAACACTAAACGCTAAAAAGCAAAGGGGATGGCTGGGAGCCACCTAGATCCGGGAACCCCTGGCTGAGTGGTCAGTTGCTCAAAGTCGAGAAACAAAAAAAACAAAAAAAAAAAACACTACCAAAAGGCTGAACCCAAAACCCCATGGTAAAGAATCAAAAGGACGGATATCCGCACTGTGGCTGTCCTTGCCCAAATACTGAGCAGGGCATGAATCCCCACCTGCCCTTGACAGGACCAGCCTAGGCACAACCCTAAATTGATGCCTCTACTGTTTCCCGCGGCGTTCAAAGGGGAAAACTTCCAAAATGAAATCTTCGACCATGTTTTAGGTTGCCCTATGTGCGATGGAACTTCTTATACGGCCTATGGTCGTGATTCCCTCAACAGGAACCATGAGAATGGCCAGAAAGGATCCCTACCAGGTGGATGACCATCCCTGTTGGCCCCAAGTAAGAGGGTGGTTTGACCATTGCACATATGTTCGGGGATCGATTCTTACCCGCAAAGGATGCCAGTGGTGCATGGTCGCAAACTCATCCTTGGTGATGAGGCCACTACCATCCTCGGTCGCATGGATAGCAGCCTCGACGTCGAGCCACGCTCGAAACAGTTCCTGTGATTGACGGGATCCATTAATGAGTCCACTGGTGGTGCTGGTAAAATCGAGTGACTCCCTTTTCTTTTTGTGCCTCCTGAACTAAACATAGCTGCAGATGTTGACCAAACCTTGTGTAAGCAAGGTGCCGAATCCATGGATGTGAAGATCGTGAGGATCGCATCTGCAGCCTGACCGGCGCAGGCGTACGAGGCTATCCTCCGATACTGCTTTCAGTACTTCCCAATTTTAAGGTACCTAACGAAACACGGGAGTTGTTTTTTTGCAACAATTGAGCAATTTATGGGTTTCCATTGAAATCGCCACTTTGGGAGGTGACCTTCGGAGGAAAGGGGTTCCTCTCAGCTGACCTGGTGGGTGGTCCATCGAAACGATCGGCACTGGCTCCCAAAAGGAGGTTGGCTCAGAAACCCTGCCCAACCTTGCCGGTGCGATCGCCGGGGAATGCTTCGGAATGAACCGGAAGCGGATTCCCCGAGAGAAAAAGGGACACCGCCAGGAAGTCCCAGTTTTTGTTTGTTTTCTTGCGCGGGGTCGGCCTCCATTTCTCGTTCCCTGCCCTTCTAGCGCCGATCGCGAGGTAGGGGTCTTTCCCACCTTCCTTCAAAACCGGAAAAGGGAATATAACCCCCTTCACAAAAAAGAAGAGCTTTGGTTTCCTTGTTCCCCAGATAGCTGAAAGCTATAGGGGTTCCAACTTCTAATAAAGAAGGCAAAGTGATTTGCGAGATCGACGGCTGGGTGCTCGGGGCGTGCAGTTGGGGTGCTGGTGCAGGTGCTGTTTGGGGTGCTGTTTGCTGGTGATACTTTTGCAAGATTGACGGCAGGGTGCTTGGGCATGCAGATTGCGTGCTGGTGCAGGTGCTGTTTTCGGGTGCTGCATGGGGTGCTACTTGAGGTGCTGGTGACGGCGCGGGCGCATTTCTGCGAGATCGACAGCCGAGTGCTTTGGGAGTGCCGTTTGGGGGTGCTGTTTGTGGTGCTGGCGCGGGCGCACTTTTGCGATTGATGGCAGAGTGCTGGTGGCCATGCAGTTTGGGGTGCTGATGGGGGTGGTTTTGGGGAGCTGGTGACGGGCGTAGGCGCGTTTTGCGAGCGGCGGGGTGCTAGGGGGCATGCAGTTTGGGGTGCTGGCGCAGGTGCTGTTTTGGCACAGTTGCTGCTTTGGGGAAGGCCAGGTGTGTTTTTACGAGATTGACGGCAGGGTGCTAGAAGGCATGAAATTTGGGAATTCTTGTGCAGGTGCTGTTTTGGGATGCTGTTCGGGGTCTTGCTTGAGGTGCTCTTCTGGCAGTGCGGTTAGAGTTGCTGGCGTGCAATCGTTGGCACGTGTTTCGCTATCTGGGGTCTATGCTGGTGTAATTTGTCTTCGGGAATTCCCAACACCAAGTAACTAGTCGGAATCCCCCGAAAAACGAGTTACTGGGCTTCCTTTCGGGTTCATTCCCAGGTGACTTTTTCTTCCGGTCACACCTCGAAACCGTCGGGGCCTGCTCCTTGGAGGCCCGTCGGCTCTCAGCCTCCGCAGTGCTGCCCACCACCTGCACTCGGCGCTCGCGCGCGCGCGCGCGAGGGACGGCGGCCGACCTGGACCTTGCGGGCCTCAAGTTCTTCGGAGCCAAGTGGGCGTGCCTCTTGTTGAGGCTAGCCCCCTTGTTCTGTAGTTTTAAAGGGGCGTCCAAAGGAAAGCCACCCCTTTTTTCCGGACCTCAAGGTGAGTCTGTTTTATGATTGAAACTACCAAAATGGGTTCTTTTCTTGGTTGTTTACCTCTAACAACCAGAAGCCAAGGGTACCCTCGAAGGAAAAAAAATAGTTCAGACCCAGGTATCCTCGCAACTTCAAGCAAAAAAATGTGTCTGGATGCAAGTCACTTCGATCAGCTGCCGTGATGACAGGCCCAGTGCACCATGTTTAGCTAAGAAAACCCGAGAAGGAGCGAACAAACGCACGAAAGAAATGAAACAACATACTCCAAGAAAGCAACACAGCAAGTAAGGTGCCCAAACGAGAACAGCTCAAGTAACATAATACAGTGCATCTTAAATTGTGCAGCTCGCTGTCTGTGTAACGCTTTCACACACACACACACACACACACACGCTCCCTATCTCCCTCTCTCTCTCTCTCTCTCTTCTCTCTATCGTCCCTTTTTCTTGTCTCTGCGCTGCGCTCGAGGAATCCTTGCTGCCTCTCCCCAGAGCTCTAAATGCCAGGTCAGTTGATAGCCGCATGCCTGACTCTGCAAAATCACCTGACCCGGGCCTGGCTGCAGATCACATGGCAGGGACGGATTCCAAGAAACCTTCTATCAGGCGCAAACTCTTGGCAGAAATACGCCTGTGAGCTGCATCTTCCGTTGGGCTTAGGAGAAGATCCAGCTAAGCATTCCATACCGCAATGAAGGAGCATGAAGCCAGCCTATGAAAACAAACAACCTTGAATATTTGTCGTGACCCAACCCAGGTAACTCTGATTGGCGAATGTAAATCACTCATGTTGCGAACATTCCTCAGGAATGTCTGAGAATGCTGATACGCAAACCCACATGGACGCTTCTCGAATTCCTTGCAGTCAGCCTCTAGTCGTGTCAGGTGTGTCCGTCCTCTTCCTCGCTCTCGCCTGAAGCTTCCCTCCACTTCGTCGAAAGGGAGCCAAGTTCCCAAATTCATCCAATCCAGTTATTACACCGAAAGCGGGCCACAAACAACCATCCGGCGCCGCTTCTAAGGCAGGCACAATCGGGCTCAAATCCTGGCGAGCGGTTCCCGCAGGCCACTTCGAAGGAACCCATCGCGCAGAGAGAACCACCACCGAAAACCTTTTTTGAGTCCACATCCCTTCCAAGCCTTCAAACCATGCTGAAACCCGAAAAATACATGGTAAGCCCCCTGCAAAAAACGGCGAGTCACATTTTGCAAAGGAAAGGAATGAAGACCCAAGAAGCTCAAGTCAAAACAGAGAAGGGTCGATGGATTCCCCAAATGAAAAGTTCCAAAACAAAAAAGCGGTTGAAATTGTTAGGCCAAAAGGACACCATTCCTGAACTATGAAATTCAATTATGAAAATGTCAGGCATGAAAGCCGAAATGAAGGAACGTGTCCAACAAAAATCGACATAAGTTATGTTTGGAAACATCGCTGGCGATTTCAGCCTGATTTCAGCCCCGCAAGTTTCTTGCCCGAATGAAACTCTCAGCTCTTCGACTCGGCTCGTGACTCGAGTCACTCGGCTCCTGGGTACTCCAAGCGCTTCCGCGGGCACCAGCCGCGGCCCCGGAAGTGCTCCTTGCCCTTGGGGTACTCCTCGCTCGCTCAAGCGAGTTCCACGGGGCTTTTTGGGGGGATCTTTTTTAGGATTTGGACCCCCAAAAATCTGGAAAAGAAGTGAGGGCTGTCTTCTTGTTGAGGGGTTTTAGGGGGGGAGCTTTGAGACACATATCCACTTGGGTATGAGGTGTTTTCTTGCGTGTCTTTTTTGGAGGGTAACCCCCTCTTCTTTGTTGTTTTTTCTCTTTCTTTTTTTTTTGGGGGGGGGCTAATTCTTAAGACACATATCCAGAATATGAAAATGTCAATAAGGGACCCTTTTGGTGGACAGAACTCAGTTGGGCCCGATTCATGTCCACCGGATGGTGCATGTGTTCCCTCTCAATAAACCATACCAGCAATTCTCACCGAACCTCACCTCCATTCACTTATGCCCCCTAGAACCAATAAGAGAAAATACTCCTTTTGTCAAAAAAGAGTAAAAAAAAATATCAAGCAAATGGAAGCTGACTTAGGGTTGGCAACCCGCTTTGAAGTTTGAAAACGTTTTTGGACTCGACCCCTCGAAGGGAAAAACACCGCCTCCAAGATTGGACCTCCAAAATGGCACAACGGTTTTCCTCTTGCCTTCCTTTAACACCGCCAAACATTAATGACACACCCGTATCTAAATGTGTGCGCTTTTTCAGGGCCCCCCCCCTCCTATTTTTTGGGGGTTGTTTTGCTCAACTCGCAGCGAAAGGAGAAAGGACAAAGCACCAGACCGAGCCAAAGGATGTTTCTGTTCCAGACATGCTAAACCCATCATCTGAGCAATAATTACATCTGCAACTTTTGCTAAGTCCAAATCAATGTTCGTCTTGATCCATGCTGCCCTGCGAACATCAACCTGGCTTACCCCAAAAAGGCGGCGCACGTTCAAAAGCAGATTACAGTCCGCCCGCAAAGCTTGCTGCTTCAGTCCTTGAAGTTGCCGAAGTCGCGGTCATGGGTGTAGCTGACACATACCGCATCAGGAGGGCCTAAGGCGAGGAACATGGCGAAGAACATCTTGCAAATGGTCCCTTCCCCCCAACTCTGGCCTGATTCGGCATTGTACTCCGGAGCCTCCGATTCGTCACCTCAGCCAAAATGCCAATTGGACCCCTTGGACCATTTTTTTCCATAAGGATTCACAGCACGAGCCAATCGGATTTCAGCATACGTGCATGCTAAGTGACTCGTTCTGTACCTTGGCTCACAAAGGAAAATCGCAAATGATATCACATGTTCCAGGGTGATGCCTCCAGGTTGATCAAAAGCAACATCCGCACAACAGCAAAGCGACGTACTGGAGTGGTTCCAGAGGATCAGGTTCAAGCGCTCTCCTGACCTAGGTGTCCAAGCCAAAGCATCTTGCAGTTGCGGTGGTGGGCTACCAAGTCACCATGTGGCTTAAATCTAGCGAGCCCCCCATGTTCCAAAAGACCCCTCAAAAAACGAGAAACATTTGTTTTGTCTGCAGCTCAGGGCACGTGATGTCATCTGCTCCGTGACGTCTCCGTCCCAAGTGGAAAACACAGTGGCCCTGCCAGCGTCCTCTCTCTCTCCCTCAATCTTGGCTTGGATTGGTTTGGATTGGTTGGGTTGGGTTGGCAACTTGAACCCCCTGATAAAGGCCCGCTTTCAGGTGGTTGGGAACTGGAACCGCCTGGTTCCTTATAGAAGGTACATGGTGGTTGATCAACATTCCCTTCGGCCCCCAAAATGAGCATGCGTAGCTTTTCCCATTTTGTGGGGCACATCCTCTTTTTGGTCTTCGCAAGCGATCATCTTGAGCAACCCTCACATGGGAACGTGTCACCTCCAAACCACCCGGCTCCAAACCACAAGTTGCAGGGAAGCCAATTCAGGCTGAGACAGAGGAAGAGAGAGGACGGACACTGACACCACTGGAGCATGACTGCAAGGAATTCGAGAAGCGTCCATGTTGCGTGATATCAGCGTGGGACCTGTTCATTTTCCCGGAGGCTTGGAGGAAGATTCTCAAGCCAGCTTCAGGCGTCCGCTGGGTCAAGGGGACCGCGGAGCACCGGGACCGAGCCCAAGTTCGAGATTCCGGGATCCGGCGCGGCCCCAAAACTCCCGGCGTGTGGCGAAAACATGGGAGGGACCCCAGAATCTCAGTGGCGTCCTTGAGAAATTCCTTTGAAACCCACCCTCAAAGTCTACCTTGTGGGAGGTCCAAAACCTTTTTGGAGCCTCAAGAAGGAGAACCTGAGCCCTAAATTGCCTCTGCTTCAACGTCGCGTCGCCTCGGGGTCGCTGGGTTTCCCCCATTCAAAGCCTGCAAGTTACTCGTCGCATCCCATGAAGCTGCCACTTGTCTAGGTCCAAAAACCGTGGGGAGGAAAAAGAAGGAAACAAATGAAGAAAAAAAAGAAAATAAAAACGAGAAGAACAACAAAAAAACGCGAGACCGCCGCGGGGGCTTCGCCTTGCGATGCTTGTAGCACATCTGGTGCTTCCGGTGGTCCGTCGCCCCCGTCATGCCGCAGAACTGCAACCCCGCCCCGGCGAAGTCCAAACCCAGGCAGAGGTTGAAGGTCACGTCCTCGTAGCTCTCGCGCGGGCCATGCGGCGGTGTGTCAATGTCTTTCTTTTCGGCCAAAAGCGGTGCTTGCACACAGGGATCCTTTCAAAGTAAACCACCTGATAAACCAGGGCCATCTATGATTTTGCCAAAACAACCAAAAAGGACACCTATGTGCTTGCACCTCGAGTTTCCCTTTTCAAACCACAAAAAACAGGTTCCTTCAAAAAGAACGCAGCCACGTGAGTCACCATGAAAACCGATCGGTGCTGTAAGGGCCAACCAAAATGAGAACGGATATTGTGGGGTACCATAAAACCAAAATTCAGTCATGAAGTAAAATACGATTAGCAATTATTTAGGCCCCTGTGTTACTCAATTGGTGTGCCCAAAATAAGGTAAACAAATGCTGCGACCTGCAGCTTCATGTGGGTGCGTCGGTATGTCCGATTCAGTATTTCTTGACATTGGGACCCCCAATTAACCTGGTGTCGACTGGGTGTCCCTTTGAACAACAAAAACCAGAATACTGGGAACCGTCTTTGATTTCAATTTCAACTAACATGGAAAAGGTACCGAGAGTCAGGCAAAAAGCGTCCTATGCGGCACATGCAACGCATCGTGGAGCTGGGAATTTGGTTTGGAAAGGGGTTCCATTGACTGTCAACCTGTCACGCAAGTCAGCACCGGCCACATGATGAAGCAAGCCTTCCTTCCAACAGCGCGCACAATGGGCTTGCGGAGGGTCCATGATATCTTTCTCCAAATCAGCAAAGCGAGTGGGAGACAGCTTGCTTGAGCAACGCAAAGTGATGCCCCTTGCACTACAAACGCAAGCAGCTGACCAAAGTGCAATCTGCCTTCAGAGTTCTCGACAAAATCACCCCGGTAACGGCCGATGGCAAGGATGGCAATGCGGGAGGATGCCATGTCAAGCAGTCAGCACAAAACCGGCGAAAGGTGTTTGTCACAAAAGACGGGACTCTCCAAGTGCTTCGCCGTGCAACTTTTCTGAAATACTTGGGATTGTGTTGTGCAGGCATGATCTGTCCTCCTTGGACGAAGGTAGACGTAAGCTCCAGGCTGGTTGACTTCCACAAAGGGAGACCCTTTGCTCAAAAAGGCTGTGAATATCTTACTTGGCTGTGAATATCTACATTACGCACAGCCAAAAATGGGGAACCCCGGTACGGAGACATGCACCAAAACACCTGCGCTCTGCTTCCCGGTGGCCTCCTTTCAAACAAAGCTCGACCAGAAACCTTGGATGCCCCCCCCGAGCGGGCCAAACCATAAGCGCGCGATGTGCATCGAGAAAAACAAAACATCCCCTCCGAGTCGTCGGTGTGCATGTCCAGGCCCAGGTCCTCGCCGGAGCGGTACCGCACCTCAGCGCGGGTTCGCTCGCTGGGTCAAAAGAAACCCAAGGCGGACCGCAGTTTAGTCTTTGGAGTTCCATTTATCAGGCTTCCATTTCGGGTATGCATTTTTGCCCCATGGGCCCTGTAGCAGGGCTTCAGGTGCCGTCAGCAATCCAAACCAGCAACCTGACGGGTCACCTGAGCCATAGCCACTGTTGAAACAAACATAGGCTGCGATTCTTACAACGAAAAGACACTTGGTTTCAAATCATTCTTGGTGCTTGTTGATGAAAGCCTGGTTGGGAAACCAACTCGATTTCGTAACTCGCCGGTGGTTCCAAGAACCGCAAACGTGGGCGGAACCGTGAAATACGGCCGGAACCGTGACATGGGCGGTTGGAGCCGTGAATTGGGAGGCTGGAACCGTGAAAACCGCGAGGTTGGCATTTAGTTCCTTCTTTTTTGGGAACCGAGCTTGGATCCTGGAGAAAACGGCAACCAAGGGCCGGTTACCTTCTATGCAAGTTCCCAAGCGCTGCGATGTTCCATTGGGAGTCCCTTCGGAAATTGCGGAGTCCGTCGCCCGTTTCAAGTGAGGGCCCAAAACTCAAGCTGACGCTGGTTCTACCAAGCTAGCAAGATGCTCAAGGTTTGTATAACCCGCACTAGCACCATAAGACCAGGCCGTAGAACCACCTGCCAAAATGGCAAACGGGAGTTTTGGGCGCTGCACAAGTGAGTTTCCTTTGCCCCAAGAACATCCTTTCACATGCCATGAGGAACTAAATGATGCATGACAGCAATGCCCTGAATCAACGCACACGTATCCACCAGCCGCAGAAGCAAATTCTGGAAAAGCTGGCCACGCAGATTCATGGCTGAGCACTCACGGACCCCCCCCCCCCAACCCCATTTTTCGGCAAGCGGCAATAAAGCAATGATGCCCGTCCTCAGCCCATCTCGCTTGGGGGAAAAGGTCTGGCAGGTTCATAAGCGCTTGCACATCATAAGGGTGGGTCATGAACATGCCTATAGGGAACATCACGCGGAAGAGGCGCATAAAACATATGGCGCATGAGGCAAACAAAGAAAGCAACCCACGGAAAATCCCCAGACAGGGCACAGCCACATGAGATGCAACGCCTTGCCCATGCGT